>VVHJ01023579.1:14036-33718 GCA_015107715.1 Tylochromis polylepis
AGACATGGAAACCAAACCATTCTTGTCATTGGGTAAGTTTGTTTGTTTAATGACATTGCCTCGTTTTAATATGAACGCGGTAGTTTTGTGAACGCACTTCCAGTCGGTAGATTAGTGTGAAACGTGTCTTCGCTCTGCGTTTTTCTTTTTCTTTTTGTGTTATTTATTTTTTTTTGCCCCCTTTTCTGTCTTTTGACAGCGCGTGGAGCGAGTTGCCAAAATGCATCAACACGTTTGGGGCTCTTGACGCGGCGGAGCGGCCGTGGCTGTACAGAATTTTACCTCCGACACGGACTTGTAGTTTATCTTTGAGTCAAAGCAGACGTATCCTCGCGGTGTTGCGTTTATAATTCAGCTGTTTGAGCTGATGACATTTGGCTGTGATACAGAGTGACAACGCTCACTGTAGAGCGCGCATTCCTCGCGTGCGCTGCTGTGAAATCAACTCTAGAAAGAAAAAAGCAAGAAAACTTTGCGCTTTTACTTTGGCCGTCGACACTTTTGTAAGTTTCATAAAGGAAAAAAAATACATACTGAAGGGAAGCTTTAAACTACGCCCACAAGCAGGTATTGATAAATTATACGCGTAACAGACACATGTACATTATAAAGGACGGGCAATGTATTTCTTATTATTTTTTTTAACTTATGTTATCGTCCTTAAAGCAGCATAAGCCTCGCTTTTGCGTTGTGGAAGTCTAGTGGTGCATTGTGTTAAAGTGGCAGCCCTTAATAAAACATAAAGGAAAACAAAAAAGACAAAACAAAAAAAACGTGACTTGGTTTACCTCGCGGCTAAATCGACTTCCTTTTGTACTTGTGGTTTAAACAGGCAGTATAAGACTTGGCTTCTGAGCTTAAAACTCTCTTAAAATTGCCTGACATCTCCTAGCACACTGCTCAGGTAAAAGAACTACTGGCAACCTGAGGCCGGGCACACACAGGTGACACAGCTGTCGGAAGCTCTGAGTATAGTTTTGTTTGTTTTTTTATAAGGAGGTGAATTTTCCAGTTAAGATCTCAGTTTGTGAAGGGTACTGTATGTGACATTGGTCACATTAATTTTTCCAGAAAATAAACGAGTAAAGGAGAACAGGGTATTTACACAGGTGTAATAATTTTTTGTAGCTGATGCAACATATTTTCAATAAGTGCCTGTATTTTTCTTCAGGTCTACAGTTTAAATATTTGGGTTATTTACATTTCCAGCTTAAAGACACAGAACAAAGTAAGTCATTAATTATGACTGCTACTGTAAGTTTGTCAGAGTGAATGAAACAGACCCTTGTCCCCTGTTTCAGACGGGCACAGAGCTCTAGGCGAGCCCTTTTTATTGTGTCTACTGCACTTTCGTGGGGGCATCGTGTTACACCTTGACACATATCATCAGCTGCCTGTATGCACCAAGGAGATTCACAGGGACTTCTGAGGCACTGGGCGGCTTTCTTCAGTTACAGGCCTCTCTTGCTGACACTGTTGCCACAGCGCCCTTTATGTGGCTTCTCAGAAATACGCTAAACCGCCAGTGTGACACACACTGACAGGCTGTTATTACAGGTGCAAGTGTATTGTGTGTCCATGCTGAAAGTGATTCAAGTTTCACTTTACCTAATTGAGCACCAGAGTGGTCTGTGGAGCGTATATGGAAAACAAAGTGGTATCTGAAAGTCTGTGGTATCTGGTTGGTGTAAAGCTCAACACTTTCCCATCAGTGTTGGCCCACATCTTTCCCTTCAAGCTGCTCTACATGCTGTATCAGCAACTTCTTCATCGCCTATAGTCTTAATCTGTGTGTCCTTAAATTGCCGTTTATTTTTGCACTTGCTCTATCAAAGGTCCACTTGAGCGCTAAATGTTAATTCAAGGACGCCGTTATCTGCAAAGTCCTTGAATTTATTGATTAACCGCTTACCCAGGTAATTATCTGTCATACCGCATTAGAAATTGTGATATGCAACTGTTTCAGATGACACACAGTACATTTTACAATTATAGATCGGTTGTTGGCTGTGATGACGACATCTCTCTTTGGCACCGTATGCTCAGTACTGTATGCTGATGTGCTGCTTGAACCCACTGTCTACCATCCAACATTCATATCTGGCAATAAACTGTGGTGACTGAACGGATGACATTAAAAGGAGAATGTGTCCTTTTGTCAGAGAATTACTGGGCTGAGAGTCTGTCAGTGAAATAAACATTTTTCCTGTGAAAGGAAAGGAGAAGTTTTTAACCATGCCGAATTGAAAAGTCTTTTTTTTTCCCCAAGTAATTTGCTCCATAAGTATTGAGTGTCTGTTTGGTTGATTGTTTCATGGCTAATATGTCAACATCTAGGAAGTTTTTCTTAATGAAATCTCACCAGCTAAATGTTGTGTGCGCCCGGCTTTTATTGGTCATATTGACTTTTCTTTATCATTAATTATATCAGTGGTCGAAGATGAGTAGGTGGTGTAGAGTATGTTGTTCAGCGTGTAGTGCATTCAGAGGCACATTTGGGCAATTAAATAAAATTGACCTGATCACAGTGAGTCACAGACTACTGTAAGAAATGTAGAGCCATATTTATAATTAACTGTGTATTTGACGCATCAAATATATGATTTGATCTGTTTCCAAATAAAAAAATAAAAAAATTAATAAAATAATTGATTTTATATAAAAACAATTTTGCCTGTATAGTGAGTCATGCTTCACGGAAACCAAACCCAAACAGATGCAGAATAATAAAAAAAAAAGTTTGGTGATAGACGTTACATGTAAGGTGCAGGGTGTTACTTTTTATAATGAAACTTTGTACTACTGAGTTGTTTTATTCAGACATGGTAGTCAAGTTATTGTCTGTATGGTAGCGTTGGTGTAGAACTGAAAAAAAGTTCAATCAAACCTGTATTTCAAAAAAGGCTACCTGGGCATACATTCCCAATAAACATAATCATATTCCTAAACTATGTTGATGTAATTCTCATTTCCCTGTGTGGTCCTTAATGGAACTGAATTTGATACCCTTTATTTAAAGCCATGGTTATGCGTGATGCTTTGATCACAATGCACACGTTCACGTTTGGGATGGACTTGACTAGCTGGATTCTTTTCCTAATTAATAGGTGTCACTGCTGAAAACAATACACTACTACATCATTGGAATTGCAGTAGAGAGAGTAGCAATATGAAGTACATCATTCAGACACAAGCACATCTTTAGGTTTTCTACAGTTTTCTACAAAAAACATCTCGTCTTTTTCAGCTGTTGCAGCAGTCTCCCGCTACGACTCATGCACCACTGCCTTTGTCCCACCTTTTCTACGCACGAGGGTTCAAAAATTGAGAGATATCTGGCCAGCCAAAGTGGCACCAAAGTAATCACATTACATGGTGGCGAGCACAAACTAAGCTTAACACTATTGCAAAGTGTCTGATTGCTCACTCTAGGCCTGCCGAAGAGGTGTTTGTTGTTTTTCCCGAGTTCAATGGAGCTAAACTCTTTGGTGCTTTCTGTTTGAGGTAACATAAGGCACCCCCATCATACAAAGTCACAGATGTGCAGAATCAATGAAGTTCATGGTGTTTGATGAAAAAGTGAGATTTGCGGTGGTAGTGGTTGATGAGGGGGCGGGGTGGGGGTTCTGAAGGCTACATTCCTTTTCTGGCAGTAACTCAGGAACAAAGCGAATACTGCAAGAAGCTGTGTGTCTGCAAGGACGTGTGTGTGTGTGTGTGGTAGTGGTGGTAGGAGTGGGCTGATGGAATTACATTGCCAAAAGCATTTGGCCAAGTTTGTCTTTTATGACCGTCCAGTTTTTTGTTCCTAATGTGATGCTTTTGCTCCCCTTTTGAGGAAAAAGGGGCTGCAGCTGTCATTTTTATTGGAGGGGTTTTATTGCAAGACTTAATGGCTTAAAGTGACATCTCTCTCTCTCCAGCTCCTTTCTCTTTTTCTCCTCTCTCAGTCTCACCCACAAGGCCTCTAACTCAAGCAAATCAAAGAAAATGTGCTCACCTTCTACGTGCCCGGCCTTCACTTTCCCACCCATCACCCATGCCATCATCCAAACCTAACTATATGAGAGGAAAAAAACATTGATTTATGTTCAATTATGAGCACACCAAACAGATGTAGACCAGAAAGTTTGTTTTTGTTTTTTCCTTATGGAACATCTGTGCTGATCAGTAATTATATTTCATGACTAAGAAGCCGCACTGGCTTCAGATAAAACCGTGCATATTTAGTCTGTCATGCTTTTTCTCTCCATCTTTATTCTGCAGCCCACACTTGTTTATGCTCTAAACATAGTACAAATCAGAAAGTGCTTGAAGCCTTTCTAATGCACAAATCATGGAATGATTCAAATCCTTGCTCACAGGAGGTCTTTATTGATCGTGGGCACACTGAACTTTGCACCACAGACCTTGACCTTTGCTCCCCATATACTTGATCAAGAATTTGCCTTTGGCATTTGATCCGGTCTTTAAGCATTTTAAAGACAGCAGCACGTAGTCTTTCTTTATTTTCTTCACCTTTCTTCTTTGAGTATCTTTTTCTTTGTTTTCCTATCTTTTTGATAGGATCTTAGCTCAACTAAGGATGAGTCTATTTATAAAATTCTAATAAACAAGCGCCACAAATGCTCAGAGCCCAAGGTGACCTTGACCCATTCCTTAAACATTTTATTCAATCAAAGAGCTGAAAGCAAAAAAAAAAAAATCAATTTCCAATATTTAAAAGGAGTAGCAAAAAAGCACGTATTTTGAGCGCTTGAATGGGAGAATATTTCTTATATATTATTCATATAGCCACTAACCGCTTAATTGTTGTTGATTAAATCTACTTCATCATTTACAGCCACACATTAGATGTTCAGAAACTTGGTTGTTGCTGTGAGCACTTATGTGCTCTGTATTGCGATCTTGTGAGCTCGACTGGTCTCGGGGCTTATTGCAGGTCCTGAGAGTGTCTGAATGGCTTTTCTGTGGGCTGGCATTATTCAGGGTGCGTACAGCCACTCTTTTGAAGTGGAAACGGAGTCTCTGTGGGGATTTGACCAGATCACACTCATAATTCGAATTGAGCGCAAGGTCGGTTTGCCCTACTCAAGCCAAAACTCTGCTCTGTGTGCATCACAAAAAAGAATAGGGAAAGGATGAGAAAATCAATGCACACTGAGACGCAAACAATTAAAAGAAGGAATAACAAAAAGAACGCTGGATGTTAGGCTTCTGTTATGAAATTAAGATGCTTCAAGAAAACGGGGGCTGTCAGAAGCTAACTACCCTGTCCTCTCCTGCGCATCCCTCAAGTTGGCATATTTGCAGTAATGAAAACAACTGTCGACTCTGCTTCTGTGATTGCAGTAATGCATGAAAATAACTTGGCTGTTTAGCGGTTATGATATGTTTATTAATTATGCTATGAGCACACATGCTTTGATGAGTATTCGCTCGGGAGTGAGGACGAACGGGGTGAATCCTAGATATGCTGTGCTCCTCCGTGTCATTATACTTCCTCGTGCCCACTTACTATTCCTCAAGCCGGTAGTAATTGGCCCCAATGAGAACCACAGAATTTTTATTTATTTATTTTTTTTTACAAATTGCTTAATTTGTTGAGTTTCATTTATACTTTTTTTTTCCTATGGATCCTTGCTTTTTATGTAGTTAGATAGCTGGATTACCATTCATTTGTTAATTGATCAATAACCAAATGTATCTGTGCTGTCTTTTTTAAATATGTCCCACGTGCATCCGTATGTATAATATGTACATGTACACACAAGCTGCCACAGCCGAAACAGAGCAAGGTAATTAAGATTGTCTCATGGTGCTCCATCGCAGTTTCTTTTTGAGGTCACGAGCAGCTAGAGATGTCCCAGCATATCCCAGGCTCTCCTTTCTCCTCACTAACACCATCACCAACCCTGTTACGATGTCTCGCCAGATACCACGGGGGGAGGCTTTCATGTACTGCTGGGCACAAGGCCACAGAAATCCCAGAGCATGCAAAACACCTTGGTTATGTTCTGTATGTACAAGTATGACTCTGTGTCAGTGGGCAGATGTTTGGGTGTTTGGGTGTTCAGTTTGTTTATTTTAAGCCTTATGGTCAAATGCTGTATTTGCATATGTTATATGCACAGGTGATGGTTACTTTTAAGTTTACTACACTCTCTGTTTAAGGCTGGTTTTGTCAGCATCACCAGCAATAACAGGAATAGCTGGGATTTATGTTGCAATCTGATTTTTTACAGAGTGAAGACATGAATGTATGCATCATTTGGTGCTCTTTGAGCATCTAGGATCTTAAGCTGTAGTCTTAAAAGTGAAATTGGTGATGTAACCATAACTTTCTGGCAGTTTATTCCACAAAATACTTAAAAATATTAGTAACACAACATTTCATGAAGCTACCAGCTGACTCCACACTACTGTCCTCTGCAACATGTGATACTGACTGAAACTACCCAAACATATTATTCTACATTATGTCTTGTTAATAAATATATAGTATGTATGTGCATTTGTGATGCATCATTCTTATATTTGAATATTAAATATAGATAGATGTTGGTCTGATCCTGATTTCCAAAGGTAGAAAGTCGGGGCCTACAAAGCTGCACATCAGCAGTAGGTGCAGGTGCGCTAATACAGCATGGAGGGTGACAACAACAAAAAGTTGAAAACAGTTTGGAAATATTTCATGGCTGCTTTTCTTTGTATGCTTGCAAATTGAGGTTAACTGAGTTGACGCGACTGAAAAGCTCAGACGATGATGCTTTCCTCACCGGGCTTCACTCTGTCTCACTCTCTTTAAAATGGGAGTAACACTTTTATTACACTTAGAATTACATAATGAGTTTTTCTTAACTTGATTAATGTAATTTCACTTCCTCTGTCTTTTATCAGCTTCACTCCACACACGGCGCATGTGTTTGAGTAACAGTGACAGTGAGAGTAGTGAAAAGAGAAAGATACAGTTGTAGATGACAGTGGTAGTCACTGCAGTAATGTGACTCTCACTGAATAAATATCAATTCACAAATGTGTATGGTTGGATACAATTTATTTGTCACTTTTTTAGGTTAGGGAAGCAGTGTTTAAGTCATACCTCATGTTGCCCTTACACATAAAAGAATGATCCCCAGATTTTAATTTGAATCACGAACTTTATCCCTCAGATTTTTTTCTATTCCCAGCCAGGTAGAGATTTGTACTGCCATGAAATGAAACGAGCCAAGCTGGACTCACAGAGTTAAATTTGAGACAAGCTCAAACTCAAACTTCAATTTTAGCAATTTCTTCTTTTTCTGAGAGAGAGAGAATCTGTATGTGCTTGCTTTTTGAACACACGGTGAAGCTTTTGAACCTGGAAAATTAACCTGTATGCGAATAGTCATAATATAAAATAGACCCAGACAGAATAAGGCGTAGTGGCCCACGGGTGCAAACACGGGTACCTTATAATAGCCAGTGACTCACTTATCTAAGGCTGTGTTTCTGCCGTCTACACATTTTCAGGGGACCTCATAGATTTAATGTTATCCCAGTGTTAATCAGAAAAAATAGTATTATCAAGTATTGTAATATTCCCACAATAAAAGAAAAGTTCCGAAGTTTATTTTCTTCCCTGTCTAGAAAACTCGTTAACTCCTCATAAGCCCTTTTTATTTTAACAGTTCTTCACCTTAGGAGCTCAAGCATCTTTTCAACCAACTTTTATTAGGATTTATCCTAAATTTTAGAGGAAATTGATGGAACATTGTATTACTTTTTGGAATTGCATCATTACCACTAATTGAAGCATTATGATATCGCATTGTATAATCATATTACTAGACCTACTCATTGATAATTTCTGCTATTGTATCAGAACAAACGCTTCTGCTTACTTGACAAATATGACATTACGGGTTTTATTGGCCATTTGTTTGGGAAATTAGCTGTGGACACTGGAAACAATGAATGTCCTCATATCAGCTAAATGACTGTGCTTGCTGTTCACAACAGCCTCAATTGCAGAAAATTATTATATTGTTGACTGCTCTTTTTTTCTGTATTGATTACCCTGTATTGTACCCTATACATTTGCTCCCAGTTGCCACACACTCCAAATTTCCACATTTGCATCAACTGCCCTCCTGTTCAGTTTCTCTAAATATGGAGATTACAGCACTCGTGTTTACTTTGTATTATTGTAGGGTCTTTACCTTACAATATAAAGCGCCTTGAGGCAACTGTTGTTGTGGTTTGGTGCTCTATAAATATGTAAAAATAAAAAATATATAAATATAATATATAAATATGTAAAAATTGAATTCAATTGAATTGAATGAATCTTAAAAATTAAAACTGATTTGTAATGCCAGTCTTGTCCTGCGAGTTACCTACAGAAATCTATAATTAATTATTTTTTGAGTTCTTTTTGTTTTTCTTTTCCTTGGCATCTTTCCTGCTGGACTTGAGGATAGTTGAAGCGGCTGTCCAGCCGGAGTAGTTCCTCATCCTATAACTGTGAGCTCTCAAGATTCCATGCATTAGGAAGTTTTGTTCGACTTTCATGCCCACCTTAGAATAAAAGAACTGGATTTGGGCACAACTTCTGCAATGGCCCTTTAAATCTGCCTGGCAGATTAAATGCTGTGATTGCAATTATGATAAACAGTAGATCTATTACAGAAAGTACCTTCGAGTCTGTGTTACTGATGACATTGAAGATATAGAGGGATATTAGCATACGGAACAAGATTGACAAAGGTCAGCTCAGATTTAGACTCGCAGCCTAAATATGTTTGTGTCTAACAAGTCAGAGCTTTCGCACTATTTCCACAGATTTTCATGCATGAAAGATACAAGTGCAGAATGATAACATGTGAGATAACAGGGTTACTCTGTAGGCTTTTCGTCTGCCCGCGGTAGTGAAAGACTGATTAACTGGTTGTTGACGCCTACAGGTCTAGCATGTTCATACATCCGCCCAGACTGTGGCCTCCTGGCTTAACAACATACACCTGTGTGCATGTGCACATGCAGACATGAACATGTGCAGATGGTCTGGAGGGTTTTGTCACCTGTGGTTACAGACCATGCTACAGCTGTCTGGTTTTAGGAATGTATTCAATGGTGCAAAGGTGGAAGGCTGTTAAGAACTGAGGGGAAGGAAGGGCTGTCTATCTAGAAAGGATTAAACACACACACACACACACACACACACACACACACACACACACACAAAAGGCAGTGCTAATATCACATAAAGACAGATGGATATAGTGTGCTAATTATTCCACTTTGAAAAGCACCTCATGCTTTCAAATATAACATTTCTCTACAAGTGACATTTCATCAGGAGCACTTAGGTGGCTCCTTCAGCCTCAATATTCAGTGTGTTTATTATAATCTATTTTAGTATTTCACTGTCCCATTTAGGAAATTTGCTTTGCAGACAGGCTTTGCAATAAAACCACACCGTAGAACCATTTAATACAAAACAATAAGGCCACATATAACTAGACAGCCATGAAATGCATAGTAAATTGCTCTAATATAAACCCATCTTGACCATGGTGAGACCACAATGCTGGGTGCACTTATTTCTTTTTTTAACTGAGCAAGGCTTCTTAGCTACTCTAAAGTAGAATGAATGAATGCAGAAAGTGCATTAAGTGAATACCGAGTTAAATGCTTATTTAAAAATCCTCTCATTGTGCAACCAAGGAAAACATTCTGGATAATGTAAATGGATTATACACATGGCTTTACATCTCTGCCTGGAGTAAGGCAAGTATGTTTTTTTTCCCCCTTTCACTCTCCCACATAATCTAAAATATTGTTTGTGCTATTTAGGGGAAGAGAGTTGAACAACCAGGTTTACTAGACAGACAGACAGGCAAGCATGCAGGTGCTGGCCGTGTCTTTGTCGTCAGCATTCTGCATACCAAAGTGCTGACAGTTGCCTGCATGAACGGCTCTGACAAGTTCAACTGTTATTTGGGATGCTTTATTCTGTTTTTAGCCCAGAACTGGAAACAGGAGAGGGCTGACGATTAAACAGAACTGATCTGAGCGTGGAGTTGTTGTTATTGGCAGGGCAGTGTTCAGCTGTTTAGATGCTTCTGTGTGCACAAGCATGCACTTGGTCTTCAGCTTTCATATCAGATATTTTTCACTATATACACTGATTCATGTCAGTTTTTCATGACTAGCTGAAGGAGTTATTCTCACTTTTTAAAAATATATTTGAGGATCCAAAAGCAGTGTCTGCATGTGGTTGAGCATGCACATTTCATTGTGTACAAGTCTGTGTCGGCTTTTGTATGCCGTTGGGATGATTAACTGATGCTACAGTGTGTATGTACTGCGGGTGGAGTCCCCAACGCTGATTCATGAAGTGGTATATGTGGAGCAGATGGGAATCAGTGTGCTGTCTGGAAGAAGTAAGGTCAGGGGTTGTGGCTGGGTCACACACTGTGGGAGAGGAGCACGCTCAGCAGAGATGACAGTGATTGTATGTAAGTGAGGGGAAGGGAGAGGTGATGGGAAGGGGGGAAAATGAAAAAAGAAAAACGGATCAGTGTGTCAGGGAAGAGAAAGCAGGAAGCATGTTGCCTTTATTTTGGTCTTGCTTTGCTCAGTGCATGACTTTTTTCCTCATCAGCGCAGCTATTGTTAGTAACAGAGTTAATTGTTAATTGATCCAAAGAGCGATTAAAAAGAGACAGCTAATCTCCCTCTCTGTGACACACACACACACACACACACACACACACATACACACACACACATATGGACTGTAGAGAATGAGAGTGGATGTTTATTACAGGATCTAGTGGATGCTAAGGTGCCGTGGGGGCTATTAAAGCCCTCACTTAAAAGGGACTATCAGGGAACAAAGATGTGTGCTGCTTGGAGGAGGAAGGGGTAGAGGGGCTGGAAAAAGAGTAAGAGAGAGAGAGAGAGAGAGGCCAGGCAAAGAAAGCAAAGTCCTTGGAAGAGTGAGCAGAAGGAGGGAATAAACAGTGAGCACATCTGGATTGCCTCAGCAGAATATTTGTGCAACATCTGGAAAAATTCCCTGGAATTTAAGGCTCCCCTCCTTTCATTTCATTTTTTTCTGCTTTTAACTTCTTCTGTATCCTTTTTCTGGAGTAATATTTTTTTCATTTTTTTCTTCTTCTTTTTTGCATCCTCAAAGTCTCTTACCTTCTTGCAGCATGCATGTAAATACTCCCTAAGTAATGCATGTGGAGCCCTTGTAGACTTTATAGCTGGCCAAATTGGACCCATGTGACCAACTCCCCTTTGTGCCGGGCTGGGCTAATTAAGTGGCAGAGAAGTGAGAGGGCACCCGGCTGTGGATCCAGACTTAGGCCAGACCCACGCCAAACACAACTCCTCATAAAAATGGAGGAAAAAGGAAAAGAATTCCTCCACTTTTTAAAGACAGTAAACTTTAACTTGTAGTGCTTAAAAAAACATATATATGTATATAAATAAAAGTGTTGATTTGTTCTCACCCGAACTAGCGTACTTTTCCGGTATAGCTGTGAAAGGGCCACTGTATGTGATGACTGAAACACAAACAGGCTTTGTGTTAATTGAAAAACATTTTCTCTTTCTTTTTTTTCTTCTTTTTTTATGTGGTTTGTTGTCATTGAACAAAAAATATGAAGAATGTTTTCACAAGCCTTCCTTTCAGATGTAAGTGTCCCAAGTCAACCCGAAAGACCTTAGTATTTAATCAGTGCCTCAACTTGCTTTGTATCACTTAGTTTTCATAGAGTCTGCAGTACTCTGTTCAACTTAGAGGCCCTTACAGTACATTACAGATGCACAACAAGGCTTTTGTCTGTCTCCTCAGTGAGATCACAAGAGCGGTTCTCTCCCCTCTCATCACTGGTGAAGCAAGCCTGTGTTCATTAGTGATTAAGATTCAGATGGGCTCTAAGCACCTTCTGTCTTACCTGAGCGAGGCTGCTTGTGGGTCGGCGGCGCTGACAGGCAGGTAGCTCTCTTAGAGCGCAGAGGAGAGCACAGAGGTACATGCTAATGTGGCAACTGTGCTGATCAAAAGGGATGCATCGTTGGGCTCCTTCTGATGGGCTTACTTATGCTGGGCCCCCTTGAGAACTACAGTATGCACAGGCAGGAGCAGGGCAGTGATCAGTGAAAGAAAGAAAGGAGGATAGAGGAAGAGAGATGGTGAGTAGAGGGGAAGAAAGAGATACTTATAAAGAGGGGGGATAAATGACAGCATCAGGATAGATGAAGGGAGAAATGTAAGGAATACAGAGCAGTTAGTATCCAATCAGTAAGGTAATGAATCAACATAGCCTTTAACTGAAACTTTCACAATTTTAGGCCTTGGAAATAATAATAATTATTTGTTACAGCTATTACAGTCATCTCGCTCAGCCTGTTTTTTATGTTGATCTAGTTTCCTTTATTATCTGGTGTCTGACGGCAAATATGCTGTCAGTCATTTGTGTTTCTATGAGGACACTGAGCTGATTTCTTCTTCTTTTTTCTCCCTACGTTATTCTGCAGCTGAGCTACATCTTTCTGCCTGGCTGAGCTGACAAGTTGCACTTCTTTCTAGGAATGCTGATGTTGACGATACTAATGTGTGTCTGTATGATGTTAGCTTACAGTGCATTCTAATACTTATTTTAAATATTGATATCATTTTTTTAGTAGAGGAAAATGTAAAAAGAAGAAAAAAATAGAAATGTAGTGAGATTAGTCAGAGGGTTGTGCTTTCTTTAAATCTGAATCTAACAGCCTGAAGGACTGAGGATTATTGGATATACACACTACCTTGACATCAAGCTACACTAGAAAACATTGTCTACGTGCCTTAAGGCCATTGTATTTACACACAGCTCTGCGTGGCCCTGCAGAATGACCTTGTTTTGGCTTGTCCACTTGCCCATCCTTTGATCCAAATTAACTTTGCTCCTTTGGACCCCACTTTTTCAAAGGGGGCACCACTGCTCAGCACTAAACCGATATGACGGTCTGTCTCTCTTGGTCAGTAATTGTTATTTGAGATAAGAGTTTTTAGCCTTAAGGGCAGATTTAGTATTTTTGGAGCAGTCTTGCGCTTCGCTGGCTCATCATATCTTGCCGTTTCTGCAGGTAGACATGCGAGTGATGTCATCCATGGCATTTCGGTAGCTTCCGAAAGGTGCCTCTCACCTATTAACCTGGAGCTCCCCACGCTATCAAAAAAAGGGCTTCGTTCTTATTGATGTCGTTTTTTGTGCACCTTACGGCCAGTGCTTAAATACACATACCAAACACACACATGGTAAAACTCCAAATAAATCTCTTAAGGTTAACCAGAGAGTTTTACTTTTACATCATAAATGACTCTAATATATACACCAAGTCAAATGATTGTTTAGATTTGGGGTAAGAAATTAGTTATAAATCTTAAATTCCAAGGCTGTACACGCTGTGAGGTGCAGAGCTGTGGAAACATAAGCAGTGTCAAAATAAAATATTAGATTATAGCTTTTAAAAAATTCAAGCAAAAAACCAAAAAACTCAGATTTTGTATTCTAGTATCCCTGTTACAGCTAGTGAAATGTGCTTTTGGCAACTAAAGGATAAACACAATGTTGCTTAACAGGTAATATTTATAGTAAGAAGAGTTTTTGTTTAAGAGGCTTAAACAAAACTAAATTCCTCATTAATTTGCTGGAAAACATTAAAATCTAAAAATAGATAATTATGCTTTGTTTTCATGTGAACCATTTCACTTTATTTTGAAAGGAAATTTTAATGGACTGGCACTTATAAAGCACTTTTCTACTCCATCTGAAGACAGAAAAGTTCTAAGACACACCGTCCGATGGATCAAACCACCATCCTTATGAAATGCCCTTCTCTGTCTCCTGAGTCTCTGCTGCCCCAAATATTTGTGTCAGATATGTCACAGGTGAATCATTTCCTTGCTGTTGTGGTAGAGCTGATAGAAAATGCACAGCGCTGGGCCCCTGACCTGAAAACCTGAGGGTCAAACCGATCGGAGCAAAAGGGGCACATGTTGGTCTGGGACTGGTGTTACATTACATCACACTGATTGGCTTTCATTTGCTGGAGAATCTCCAGTTAGACAGGAAGTGACAGATTTCAGTCCATTGACCAGCTTTTCTCTCTCTCTCTCTCTCTCTCTCTCTCTCTCTCTCTCACACACACACACACACACACACACTCACACACACACATATATGTTTCCGCTGTGTATCTCCCCTTCTCAACCGACCACAGAGTCACAGTGAATGAATGATTGGTATTCCTCATACTGGGCTTCAGGGGATTGACTGAGCTTATGACCAGCTTAGCCTGCAGTTCTGTGCTTGATTGGCAGCTGCAGTTTCCTCTTTCAGTGGAGTAGGATGGATGGTGGTAGAAATGATGGGTTGATGGGGTACCAGTGACATTTTGCATCTCACGACATGCCATCCTGCATTACTCTATAAATATCTCACTCATACAGTTCCATTCAGACAAGCTCCAAGTAATGATGATGCCAGATCACTACTGAACTGCTTCATTTGGAGCCTGTTTTCGTCAGTGAAAATTCCGCCAATTTTTATTTCCACTGTTGACTTCTTAACCTTCTTAAATAATATGATTATGACTAGTTTTGACATTTTTTAATTAATTTTTTTGTGGCATCTGCAATTGATTTGCTAGTGGGCAATCATCTTGCTCTTGTTTTGAAAGTTAACTTACCTCAAACCAGCCAGTCCCTACCTGTGGCCTGACTGGGTTCCTACAGTGGGTGTGCCTCCTTCTGCACACACATGCATGCAGGCACCACCAGAACGGACCATGCTGTTTATTTGGTGTATTTTGCATGCATTTGGCCTTTAATAATATGAGTGTGAATCAATATATTCCTCAAGACCTAGTGTTCAGGCTTGCCGGCACACTTTTGCTGTCACACTGTAAGCGGTTAAAATATGTGACATCTTTGTTTTTGTAACATTTCACTGTCCTTTGCATTTACCCAGGATAATGGGCAGTGTATGTTACAGCCATTAGCCTGTCACAATGGAACTGTCTCCTGCTGGAACCGTGTCCCCTCCTGTTATGATCATTTTCATGCTATCGCAGGCTCTCGCTTTGTTTCCTGTCTCAGAGGGAACGGCTCGCTCAAGTCTTTAACGCTCTGTTTTTGTGCTCATTGAAAAGCCTCGCTTCCAACCAGCATACAGAGTAGCTACACACTTGCTATGCTGAGCCTCATTCCCCCATGGAAGAGAAATAATTTATAAAATGAAATCTACATTTGTTGTGTAAATGACCACATGCTGTAGGATATTTAATCCTGCCTGTAGTCAATCCCAGTCATGTGACTTGACCTAGTTCTCTATGCCTCCCACTGCCTGTCTCTCCCCTTTTTCTCTCTTTCTCACTTTCTTTTTTCCATTGACTTGCTCTCCCATTGTTTTCTCGCTGTCCGTTTTTACTTGTTTTTGCCTCTTCTTTCTCGTTTTGTCTCCTTCCCATTGGTCCATCCACGTGTTGGCAGCTGCTCCTTTTCATGACTAATCCAGTGACTTGTCATTTCCTTATGATGTGTTAATATCTTTTAACAATGTAGCTGACAACTTTGTCCTTGATTATGGACTTAAAACAAACTTCAAAAAATCAGTCTTCAAAAAATGAGACATTTCTCATATAAAAGATGTGACACCAGCTTAGAGTTATTACTGACTTTATGACTGATCCTACTGATCAGTCATAAAGTCAGACTGATCCTACTAGAGTTTTTTCCAACATTTTTTTTTTTTTTGTCTTATATGCACCATTTAACTTTGTCACTGCAGGTGTGTTGGAAACACACTTTCCTCCAAGCTTTCTCCTTTTTCTCCTTTCTCTATGTAAAAGCAAAGTCGAACTGTACACGTCCAGCTGCCCTTAAACAGTATCAATAAGCTTGTTCTCTATTTGATTGTCATACACATGCATGCAAATGGAGTTTTGTTTTCTTATTCATATGTAGACATTTTGTGCGTGTCATCAGTTTTACCTATGCTAAGCTAAACATTGCTGTCAGAAGCTTTTAAAGAGAAAAAGGAAAGGGGTGGTGTTTTTATTACTTTGCAAACAATACCATTTAGATTGGAGGATAAGATCGATGGATAAATATATGGATAAACTGACACTTATCTGGATGTTTCCTGAAAGCGCAATTCCAGCCAGCTTGGCATATCCTCAACCGGAATGATTTGGTTGCCTCTTGGAATGTGTGGCATGCATCCATTCCTGAAGAACACGAGAGATCACTCACTTTGGAATAATACTCCAACCCATAACAAGCCTCGGCTGTTTTACTCACCCATGGAGTACTGCACACTTTACATGTCAGTGAATTTTGCATCTTATGCCTCTGCGAATATGAATCAGCATTGCTTTGGTTTTCAAGATTTCAATGTAAAGGCTTTGAGGATAAAAATATGTTTTTGTTTCTGAGAAAATTAACAGAGGAAGAGCCTATTCTTTTATTTTTGTATTTGCCCTGCATGGATATTTCCCATGTGCTCCAGCTTCCTTCCAAAGTCTAAAGACACGCATGGTGAGTTAATTAATGATTCTAAATTGCCCATAGGTTTAGAGTGTGATTGGCTGGCTGTCTGTCTCATTCTGTTAGCCCTGCAATAGCCTAACGACCTATCCAGGATACACTCCACTAATGTCAGCTGAGATCTACAAGCAAAGGAGTGCAAATCAGTGGATGGACCTACCAAATCTGAAATGAAGCATAGAATTAGAGATGAAGCATAGAAAATATTATGAATTGCATGCAGTTGTGGTATATGCACTGCTTGTGGCTTGAATGCAATATTTGTCATGGAGTCTAGATGTAAAAAAAACAAACAATCCAGTCCTATAAAATGTAATAAAAGTCATTAAGATGAACCTGTTTGGAGTTGAGAGTAAGCATTTTACTGCTGAACCGAAAGACTCAGCAAGGTTAGGTTCCTCATAGTATTTCACAATTTTTACATAACACGTGTAAAGATCCAAAGAGCAAGTTGAGATCTTTAGCCAGAGCTTTCAGGGAAAACTGAACCTTTCCAGGTATTTGGTAAAGATCAGAGAATTACTTAGGCCTTTGGTGGAAAATCAGTTTCATTAAGATTTGCCAAAGTTTATATAACTCTTCATATATGAGCTCAGACTCTGGTGCATTTTTGCTTGCCCCTAAGGTTCAGCACACTTAAGGTATGTCCATAATATGGGACCTGATACGTGAAGGTTTATACTGGAGAGAACCCTGTTGTCTCCACTGGTTATTTTGGCCCAAACTCTTCATTCCAAAACTTGACTTTTCTCCATAAGCACTCTCTTCCTGTCCAATTCTTTCTAAGTCCAGCTTGGTTCTTTCTGAAATATTGATACTGAATGAGAAGTGTGTATTTTACAACCGATTTAATGTTGAATTGAAAGCCTGGACAGGATTATGCAAGTATTTTTTTTTCAGTCTGGAGTCGTCTGCTCCCTAATGGAGCTTTGCCGTCAAAAATCTGGAATCAGTATCGCTGGTTTTGAAATTTGCCATTCATATTTAATGGCTCCAACTTAAAAAAGTATTTTAGACAAAGAGTGCACTTGATCCTTAATTTTGAAACTGTCCTGCAAGTGGTCTGCCTTGTGTAATCCTTATTCTACTGTATTATGAATTTCACTGTTTTTTATTGTCGTTCTGGTTTTTAGTGCACACCCATGCAGAGCAGCTGGAGCACCAGATGTTTTTGTTTCAAGCTTTGAATTATGTACTACTTCACATTAATGTATTTCACATAGGAGACTCAGTTTCTCAACGTATGCCCGTCTTTTTTTAGTTATTGAAGTATTTATGAAATATTGCTATAATTTATTTTTGAAACGTATTTATTCATGATGGTCTAAAAACAAACAAATTACCTTGTGTGTGTGTGTTTTTTTGAATGCTTTCATAGCAAATTATTTTATTGATAATCAAGAAAAAAATGTGAGGACATTGTGTAAAAAGCCTTTAACAATCCAGAAATTATTATTTTCAATTTTTAACAGCCTACAACCAAAAGATTGCACAGTCTTGTGAAACATTCCATGTTTAACCTCTATTATCAGTGATTTCAGAAGTAAAAGCTTCTTCTTGCTGGTGAAAATAAGACATGAAAACACTAAGCTTTTCACTGTTGTTGAGTCGGTTAGAATTTGACTGTGTCAGCTCAAATGAGACTGGAAGTACAAATAACAGAGAATGAGAAAATGCTAATGCAAGTCTTGACTTAAACAAGCGTAAAGCTTGATTGTTGAATCTGGGTCAGAGTTATAAAACATATTGTTCAGAAGAGAAGAATAGATGACGTCGGTAGCAGCACAGGTCCTTCCTTCTGTTTTGACCATCGTTGTTTGTACATGTTTACATCCTCAGCATGCGGGTTGAAGATGTACTAGGCTGAGGTAACAGGAGGAGGTTAATGGGAGACTGTGTGCTCCTGTAGAGATGGAAGCGTGGGCGTGTGGAGACAATTTAGCAAGCTAACAGGAAGCGTGTTCTGGGAGCTTCCGCTAAGATTCAGGCAGACAGTGAGTGGGGCACAGGTCGCTACACAGTACCACACCTTCATTTTGCCAGAGAGCATCTCTGTTCTGCTGTTGGAGCGTTAGATTTTCCCTGTAGAATGTTCATCTGTGTACCTTTGTAACCCAGGTCCCACATAGCTATGATAAAAGCTAGAGTGTATAGTACAATGAGACTGGGCCTGAGTTCGTTGTACTACTAAATTTATACCAATACCTTCTGATTAAATTAATCTGTATTTTACACAAAAATTGTCCCTCAGCAGGTATTTATTTCTGAAGAAAAAAAATAAAATAAAATGAAGGACAGTTACTCTTTCTTATGAAATTAACTAAAATAAAATAAACCAATGTAAAAATTAGTGCATGGGATAGCAATAAAGATTTTCAGAATAAAACACCAGGTGTCTTAAGTTCTAACCATTCTTTCTTTCATAAACAAAACCATTTCCATAAAGTGGACTGAATTTCACCTTTTGCCCACTAAACTTAGATACGTTGAAACAACGTCTTTTCTTGGTCATTTTTGTATGTCCAATTTTGGTCCCCTGAAGGTGCAGACTGTACCTCAGCCTAGTACGCCAGATGATGTCTTTTTTCCGACGTCTCCCGAATGTCCAGTATTGACGTCCCCAGGACCTTCAAATATGAGCTAATTCTGGTCCAGATGTGGTTGTTGTGGACGTCTTTTCAATGTCAAACTTAGACTCATTTTCAATGTAGTTTTTATAATGCTTCTACATGTATAGGCTCTGTAGTCCCATGTTTGCAGAGGGTGGAGGCCATGTTTTCTGTAACGACACACTTATGTGTGAAGGAAAGCAGACTACATCAGCCTACAACTCCAAGAAGGCGCGGGCTCTTGAACTAAACAAAACTGAACAGCTGCTCGGTGGATTTCAAGCAGAAATGTCCTGAGCTTCTCACAGACAGTTTGCAAAATGTGCACATCGACAAAGACTGTTGAGCAGATAGTGCAAGTGTGTATGTTTGAATTGGACTAACTTCTCATACTGTCCGTCACAACTTCTCTCAGAGCAGGATACCAATCACAACACCGTTCACTTCCTCTGACAATGCTCTTCAAAATAAAACAGGATACT
>VVHJ01023582.1:7115-26081 GCA_015107715.1 Tylochromis polylepis
GAAACTACACTACACGACACTACAGAGGCCCTGTCACCTCACATTGCACCTCTTGGTTGGTCCTCCGTAAATGGTGTCCCATCAACATTTGACCAGAAATGTAAGAGCTACAACAGAAAATCTTAATGGAGATGGCATGGCAAATGCTACTGAGCATCAAATAAGAGAAAGAACACTTCTTAAATACACATTTATTCAGAAAATGTTCTGAAAAGCATCATTTAGTGACACCTAAGAATTCATGGTGGTTCCTGCAACTCTAATGTCTTGCTACATTTGACTCAAAAGTTAGTTTTGAATCAGTGGGTGATAACATGACAAACAGTTATGAGCAATAAGCTGTATTTTTGGTATGACATTCACTACTGATACCTATTGCACGGACCTGAACTGAAATTCTCCTATGCTTTCACAATAAAGTGCATAGATATTGCACAGCTGATTTTATTACCAGTCTAATACAAGGCCACCTGCTCTCTCCAACAGCTTCCCTCTTTTCACAAAATTCTTATCAAAGATCTAAAAAGAAATTCAGTCACTGCTCATCTGAAATTCACACAAACTACACAAACATGTGACATAAATGTCATTGATATGAATAACAGCCTCTCCTACACACTACAACCTTCAAAAATATACCACATTGGCGACGAAGCCTACAAACTACAGACATTTATAGCAGAATGACTTATACTGCAAAAAGTGAAGTGCTGATATTGTGGCTCTGGAAGCTTGTCAAACCTGTATGAGCATGTTTGTAGCTCTAAACACTGATGATCACAGGAAACGACAGATCCTGGATTTTTGAATTTAAGAAACTGAGCTAGAGTGATCAGAGGAAGCATCAAAGTTTTGACAGTGGGACAAGTTAGATGATGTTTTGGCACTCAGAGTGGAAGAATAAATACACCTGCATGCAGATTTTAATAATAATAAAGGGAACAGAAGCAGAAAATGGCAAAGTGGAGAATAAAATCCTCAATACTTAACCTTGATTGCAGGCTGGCATTTGGTGCCATGTAGACGTCGGCAGATTTAGCCCTTGAGTACGATTGCTCATAATCTTGTTGATAGTGTGGCGTTTTCATTTGCTGGTACTGACTGATTCATTCATTGCTAGTGGTTCAAGGCTGTCAGTCACACTGTCCTCCACCAGATTCAATCTTCCTGGCAGCAGGACCCAGTTCCACCTTGCACACCCTCTGAGCAAACTTCAGCGAGCACAAGGTCTCTCCCACATTACTCTCCAGAGCAGAAACCTTTAGTAAAACAATTTAAACAAAAATGATGCTCCTTATAAGAATTTATGTTTACTGTAGATGATCACAGGCTTATGAATCAGGTATTAAGTAGGACTGGAGCAGTAATCTTACCTGCACCACCATGACAGTCTTGCTGCCCTTTCCCAGGGAGTCTTGCAATAAATAAGTAAGACGGGAGTTCCTGAAGGGGATGTGGGTCTGCCGAGCCCTAAGTGCCTGAATTACGTCTCCCAGTGCCAGCAAAGAGCGGTTAATATTCTGGGCCTCTTTCAGCCTCTCTCCCTCTGCACCAGACTTCCACACCCTCTCTGAGCCAGCCAGGTCCACCAGGTTCAACTTGCCTGGGGAACAAAAAGTAAATTCAGCAATAAAGTCAGTCATTCCAACAAAGACTCATACCAGATGTTTCTCTTATACACTTAACCCCTGCTTCTCATCCCAACCTTTACATACTGATACCCATGTCAAGAGACAGTTTTAAATGGTAAATTCACAGCCTGCCCTCACCTAAATTTAAATTAGGTATTAGACTGTAAACCACGATATAAGTGATATTAAGTGGCTTGGACAAGTGAAACTCCATTTTCTGTCAGAGTAAAGATGTTTAATTCCTGAGATATCTAAATGTAAGATAAAGGAAGTAAAATTTCACTAGCACATCTACATAATAAATGTTTTTCTACCGTGTAAAATTACAGAAAAAATTCTGGTAGCTCACTACTGAGACTGTCCTGTAATCATAAAACATAAAGTAGTATAAATGGCTGTGGGGGTGGACTTGGAAAAACAATACAGGTAAAAGCCCAAAAATTTATTCCCTCCTTTATATTTTCCAAAGCCATCCAGTGGGCTGGATTGGAGTTTTTGATGTGCTGATTCTGACCCCCAGGCCTTATGTTGGACACCCCTGGTGTAAACGTTCCATCTTGAAGCAGAAATGCATCAATAGCTGACCTGTGGTTTTGGAACCAGTGGCGAGGTCAGTGCCCTGAACAGTGATACAAAGCAGAGCATGGGAGCGGGAGCTGTGCTGGTTCATCTGAGTGCCAAAGGTAATCCTGTTCCTTCGGGCTGTTGCTAGAATCTGGATTAATACACAATCAATTAGCATAAGTGTAATCATTTTTCTAATGCTGAATCATAATTCAAGAAACTGCATCAGTGTGGGTGTTTAAAAACAAATAAAAAGAAAAGAAAGAGGCAAACATTTTTCACCTTTTTGATGTGCTGAAAGCTCTTTACTTCGATGACCCTGAGGCCTGGCACGTGCAGCTGTCCTGTTCCATCTGGGTTGATCTTTATATCCAGTTTCTCTCCATCCTTACTCAGCAGGTCTCTAAAATACAAAATACAAGTAGCAACATCTACAAGTGGTAATTATTATTTAGCTAAGGTTCTATCTAAAAACAAAAAGGAGGAAGGCTGTACCTTAGCACCTCATTGTAGATCTCCACAGAGCTCACTGTGACACTGTAAGCCCACATGTCCTTCCTCTCCTCAATCTCACTGAAGAGATGTTTCAGTGCTCGCTGGTTGATACCTGGGTTTTCCACAGTACCCTGGAAATCAAAGGGTAATTAGCTTGCATATTAAACCTTTAAATGTCTATTATGAGTAGCATGTACAATATTTAGTGTTTTACCTCCATAGTGTAGGTTTTTCCAGAGCCTGTCTGTCCGTAAGCAAATATGCAGACGTGGTATCCATCGATACAGGACGTCACAAGAGGTTCAATCTCCTGAAAGACCTGATGAAACCAAAACAAAGGTTGGCGGACTTCTTGCTGTACAAGAATACTTCCTTCATACATCATTTTTATTACCTCTTCCTGTGTGGACTGTGGGTGGAAGACTTTGTCCATTTCAAAGATGCGAGCCTTTCCTTTGCTCAGCACCGTGAGGGAGGACTCGTTGTTGGGGTCCATCGTCACGACCACCGAGTGCCCCTCCTCGTGCTGGTCCTCCTTTAGCACCGGCTTCACGCGACACAGCACGCGAATGTTGCCTGCAAACAGGGGGCTCGCTCAGTAATGCAGATTTTATTTTCTGCAGCCAGTTTGAACTTTTCAGTGTTATACCTTTAAGCTCCACCAGCTGTTCGTGATACTTCCTGCACAGTGCAACTTCTTTCCTATATTTCTCCAGGAGATCTTTGTTGGCTTCAGACATCTCACTAATAGCAGCTGAAATCTGCAACACAAAAGACAAAAAACCCCTCCATAATTAAACTTTTTGATTTGGTCAGATAGGCAAATTGTTTAAACATAGTTCTCAAGGCACCACACACCTGTTTTTTTGCTTCACTGATAGCTGCTCCATAAAACTCTGAGAAATTTCGAACCTGGCTCCTCAGGCTGGCATAGTCTGCCTTCATAGAACGTAAAGTTGGAGGAAGTGATGTCAGACGCTTCTGCAAGCCTGACAAAAGGCAAAAAAAAAAAAGCCCACATTCAAATCCAGTTTGCTTTTTTATTTAAATTTCTCATGCAGAAACCAGGAGTTCTTTGCCCGCAGGTTCAGTTACTCACTGAAGAATTGGTCCTGCAGGTTCTGAAAGTGTTTTGCTGAGCAGTTTGCAGCAGCCTTCACAGCCTCCTCCTTCCTCTCCTCCAAGTGGCCAATCTCTTTCAGCAGCTCCTCTTTCAGTATACTGATTTCGCGTTCATATGCCGCAATCTATAAGAGGTTCAGCACAGCAGCTTGTCAGTTTGTGAGCTCGACTGCTGCAGTATGTGCAGGTTCTGCTCGGCAATCAGTTCATCTCTCAATGAAACTGTGAATTTCCAGCAGAGACACAGAAACATCCTCCTTCTGACTTTGATTATCTATCCTTCGATGATGTGTTATCTAAACAGGGTGTTTTTTGATTTATAGCTCTTTTTTTGGAACTTCTTGTGGCCAACGGCTCACAAAAGTAATTCATTTCTTTATTTGCTGCTGCCTGTGACAAAAGCTCAAAAATTGGTGGAGCACATCGTCCCTACTCGTATAGATTGTATTGCCTATGTTCATCACCTTGTGTTGCAGATTACAGCTGTATTCGTCTGACTTCCTGATCTGTTCCTCCAGCTGTTTGCACCGCTCATTCTGACTGGACAGCCTTTCGGACAACAACTCATTCCTCTGTCTGGCTTTGGTTAGCTGCTTTACTGTGGCTGGAGATTCCACCTCCATAGTCTGCGTGACATACTGGCAAAGAAGATATATCTGGTTAGGGCCATTTTCTCTAAAATACCATAAAAAGATATTGTCAGTGTACCCAAATCAAATTATCTACATTATTCCTTCTTTATATGTGTGTTTCCACTCAACAACATAACTACAAAATCAGTCACAAAGCATTTCTGTCATTTCTTCATCATCTTAAAAGTCAATGGCCAATGTTCAAATCCATTTTAAAAGCCCTCCAAAATAAGATTTACCTTAATAACTGGCTCCTTGCCTCGCTCTCTATCCAACTCTAGCTGTAGCTCTCTCACTCTGTCCTCTCTCTTCCTCAGCTCCTCGCCTCTTCTCCACTCACTTTGTTCACTCCGTCGCTCCATTTGCGACAGCTGCTCAACACGCTGCTGTAGGGAGATCTCCAGCTGCTGCACTCTGCCATGGAGGTTCTCATTTTCCTAAAGCAAAGTAGATTACAAGTGTAAGAAGGTCTAAAATTAATGTCTGTCATCAGTGAGCTCTCAGATGTGCTGGTCCCTCTCACCTTGATGAGCATGGTGCTCGACTGGGAGGGGATGGATGAGAGCTGCTGCAGGAGGCCTTGAGTTACACTTAGGCTCTGTTTCAGACTCTCGTTCTCCGCTGACAGACACAGCACCCGCTTCTCTGAGTCTGTGGCCCCCTGAGGACATGAAACATAAGGCTGAGGACCAGCATAGTAACAGAAAAAAATCAAAATAAAACACCTTTTTTTCTTATAAATGCTTATTTTGTACATATATACATTTAAGTTGATGTTTTTTTAAAGTAATTTCCAGTTAAGGTTTTGTACAAGGCAAGCAGACCACTGCTTGGCTATTTTTAACTTAGTCGTGTGGCAGCTTAGCTGATGAAGCGGACACTCACAATGACTTGACAAATGATTAAATCAATAGTTTGACTGTGCAGCTCTTACAGTGGCTGTTCTCAGTCTTGACAGCTCCTCCTCACGCTCCTCGATGCAGCTCTTCAGCTCATCAATCTGTGCAAAATTACAACACTTGTGAAACCGTGTATTTTACAGACATATAAAACTTAAGTTATCTCTTTCCAGTATGATTTATGTGTACATATTTTTTACTTTTTATATTTTGTGATATATTCTCAGAGACCTTGCGAGAAGAGCATCATAGGATAGGTAACAGAACAACAGCGTAGCACCTGTTGTTCTGTTTAATGAGGATATGTTTGTGCCTTAACTGGATTTGCCTTTTTCAGTATATATGTGGATTCACAAAAAAACAAAATATAAAAATTCTACTAAAACTTAAAGAGTAACTTTTGAAAATAAAGAATTAACATTTTTTGTGGATTTCAGGTGCCATTTTATCCTGCTTAAATGGGTCTAGCTTAGGAGCTAACTAATAAGGAGTGGTCTACCTGCTGTTGAAAGGCTTGTATACGAGAATGTCTGTCCCTTTCTTTCTGCTCCAGCTGGGAGTGCAGGAGACGGAGTTCTCCTCTCAGCCTACTCCTCTCACCCTGCAGGCCGTGCAGGGACTGCACCAGCCTGTGAACCCCAGCTTGTGCCCCTTCATCACTGCTAGACTCACCTGGTGGACACAAATAACATCCATTATAATCATCACCCTAAGTGCTAACAAGGTCTTTGTAAACATATTAATGTTATGCCAGTCACAAATAGTCAGACTCAGTGCACCTGAAAGCTTGCAAATGACTGTAATATTAATGAAAATGAAAAATGCTCTGAAAGCTCTCTCACCCACCATGTGAAAAATGCAACAACCTTTAAAAAAGAGCCTATTGTCCAGCAAGAACCTGAGTAGCATGCCCGACAACATTTAATTGCTTTCCTTCTCCTCAATGATTCATCGGGTTCTGTCACGTCTAATTTTCACTGCTGGGCTCTTTGCTAATTTTATCAACACGTTATGTCAGGGTGAGGTGGTGGTGCCAGATATTTAAAAACATAAAGGAGACAAGGCTACAGCTGTGAATTAGTGGTGCAGGCATAAATGTGTTGGCAAGCATTGGACTCTGCAGAACTACTAAAGTAATGATGTGAATTTTAGGACAGCAGCTTGAAATGATGCGAGAAAATGTGTGTTAAATTTTGATAAATGTCATCTGCATGGAGGGCAAACCATTCGGTTCAAATACTGAATGAAAGCTCACAGACAAAGATACAAACTGGTTTACCTGCTGCACATCCAAGAGGCACAGAACCAGTCCTGCATTACACTAAACAAACAAACCAGACAGACTTGTAACCCTGGGACGTAGGCCTTGGGCTATTTTTAGTCCAACACGTTTACACGTGCTGCCTAGCATGTGCCAGACCTTGTAAGTGCATTTGCAGGAAATAAGACAGCACTAACAGCCCTGTTTTATTCATGACAAAGAGTCACGGAGTCGCTATACAAGGACCACAAAGTCTCACTGCATACTCATGTATCTTTATGCAGAAACTAAAGAGCCAGCACTCAAGACCCTCTGCTTAAACATGACTACTTATAGAGATGCGTATAATCTGGTTTGGGTTATCATGCATACTGAGGTATTCCTTTGAGGATATATAAGTGAGCCTGAGATCTACAGTTGCACAGAGCTGTTAACAACCTGACCATACGTACAATGACAAGGGAGAGAATACATTGCTGCTGGTCTGCTCTGATGTCAAAGATGTCCATCTGGTCAAATCTGAAGCACATCAGATACAAACATCTAAAGCTCTGAGGTCAGCTGCAGCTGTACGGTGTGTTTGTCTGGCTTCTGTGACATCATTACTGCCAAACGTCTTACATCCTCATAAATTGATTGCCGTGATTGCCGAAAACGTGATTACCCTGTTTTTCTATAAAAGTGCTGCCTAGCATATACTCTGTTCCCAGTTAGATAAACTCAAACTCTTTTCTAAAGCTGGGTAGGTGGACAACTTCAAAGGCATACACCCACAAATGTAGTTGAACAACATAATACCCCATGACAATGGGGTATTATGGGGTATTCACTTAGTCACCACGCTTTAAACCTCTCATTCTCAATCCTCTTCACATTTTTTAAGCAGTAATGGGATACTGTAGAATTTTCTCCACTGTAACAGAGGGAACACAGCCCTGTCTCATGTAAAATACATAACCCAGTGCAACATGCAATGGCCTTTTTTCATTCATTGTCCTGCTAATTCATCTTCCTCCATCTACCCACTCTGGAATCTCATAAATCTACCTTCAGACCTGTGCAATTTTCTCCACCTCTTTTCCCACCAGCTCAGTGGATGGATTTATTGAAACAGCCCCTTGACCTTTTCCTAATTTTTATCTCACTCTCACACACTCCATGACAATACACCACAATCTCCCGTTCCCCTTATTTTCCCTTCCCCCATCGCTCCTTCCTTCCCCCCTCTATCACATCTCCTCCTTTTCTCCAACCTCATCCCGCCTCTCTCACCCTCACTCAGTGGACTGGGGCACTGTTGCTGGCTGATGGCCTCCTCCAGACTGCTAATGATGCTGTTCTTGTCCCGGAGACGCTGGCGGTAGGAGGCTCGGAGAGCCTTCATCTGGCGGCAGTGTTGGACTCGGTGCCTCTTCAGCTGGACCCGGTACTGGTCAGCCTGCTGCTGCAGTTGCTGGAAATGGGAGTACTGCTCCAGAAAACTCAGCAAGTGGGACATCACTGCCACCAGGGGAGACTCTGCCAACTATGCAGCAAAGAGCACACACAAGCACACGCAGACAAAGCTTAATAATGTGCAGAGTGCCCCTGTTCGGGGAAGTGGAGCTCGTGTTATCCTGTCCTACATCAGGTGGACACTTGTTACCTTTCCTGTTGTTTCGAGGTGAACCTGGGAGGCTCTCCTCTTCTCAGCATCCTGCTTGAAAGATAGAAAAGTGGCCAGAGGAGTGCAAGCTGGGATGTCAGGGGCATCTTCCTCATCTTCATCACTCATTTCATCCGTGTCACTGCTGCTGCCTGGATGACATCACATCACATAAGCAATAGAGTCAAGGAATGTATGTAATTATTGATCTTTTGGTAGACAAAAACAAAAGCATTATTCCTAAATACTTTCATTTTGTGATTAAAAATGCCCTGAAAGACTATTTGAGCACCCACTTGATTCACTAAAGCGAGCACAAGCTTTTTTTCCCATTTTGGGGGTGTGGCCATCTCTCCTCCTGCTCCCTGTTTCCATGGAAACAGGTCCTGGCTCCTGAGCACAGCATCATATATAAGAGTCAAACAGTAACGCAGTAAAATAGACATGCATACAGCAGCATTGTACACATCCCTTGTTAGTGAGCCTATGGCCTGTATGTTCCCCCCATTTATTTATTTATTCATTTATTTCAATAGAGAACCCCCAAGGCTAGACATGATATGGCTAGACGTACATCTGGGGAATCTCCACACGCCCCTTCCAAGGCTTCCTCCTCCTCCTTCTTAAAGACAGTGTAGAAGATGTAGACCAAAAGGGAGTAGAAGGCATACATCTCCACGCTGCCCAAGAGTCTCTGTAGATGACAAATGAGCTCATTAATAGCACCCATCTTTACAAAGGTGGAGAAAAGCAGAATTCTATTTCTGTACCCTTATACTAACAAAACACTTGATATCAATGATTTTTAAAGGTTACATAATAACAAAACCTAGTGCAAATACACAATGACTTCTACAGAGGTTTCTATTATAACAATCACTCTGTTCCATCACAATAAAACCCTTCGACTTCTTTACCTTATCAAATGAATTCTCCTCTTTGGTGTCGACTCTCCAACATTCCAGTCGTTTGTATTCCACTTTCAGCTTCCATCCATGTTCCCAGTGATGACTCTTCACATGCAGCTCTTGTTCTCAGAGCTGCAACAGCATCTCACAGCTGTGTGCAGCTCCTCTGTGGGTCCTTCCCAACCGTCCTCTCCTCTTTCCTCCCCTTTTCTCCACTTTGCTCCATCTACAGGCTGCATCTGCAGCGAGCATGCTCAGTGCAGTTTCCCGATGCGCTGCAGTGGTGAAGTGACAGATACAGATTGAGGTGGTGGGTTTGATGCCAGCGGTCGCAGTCGGGGGTGACAGTGACCATAAAAGGTGCTCGGAAAAATCAGAAGCTGCAGGTTCATGCATCTGAAAACATCGGAATGGTTTCAAGGACGAAAAAAGTGGCTTAACAATGATAGGTGGTACAACAGTAAGACAGCCGTCAGGTTACATAACTGGGATTTGTTTTTTACATGTTTTTTTATTTAACAAGTTAAGTACAAAATGTCACACTTCTAAATGGCCAAAAAAAGAGAAAACTAACACATTAAAAGGCAAAAATTACCATAACATTTTGGACTTCCCATACTCACAATTCCCACAAAGATGGTAAAAAGCATAAGTGTTCACCTTTTCCCTGAAGACTGACATAGGCAGTCCCAGAGAAAGGCACAGATGCGGCACATATAATGCAAAAAGAAAAAAAAAAACTGCTGAGGAAGCTGCTCACAACCTTGAAATCCTTAGGGAGCCTCTGCAGCGTCCACTACAAATCTCTATAAAGAACATCAATGTCTCACAAGGTCAACATAAATGACACGGGACACACTGAAACGAGGGTGGTTTAAACAGGCCAGGTTGTTTCAAGTACCAAGACAGCCGATACAAACCAAGTTTTTTTCTTTATTTAAATGAACTGATAAGAATCAAACAGTCGTGATAAGGTAAGAGCTGGGCCAAAACCTTAGACCACTGCAGATTTTTTTTTTTTTTTTTTTAAAAACAGAGATCCTGCTGAGTCTGCAGAACAAATATCACCCAGACGCTGAGGCAGCTGGAAACCACAACACTAAAACTGTTAGAAGAGACGGAAGACAGAAGAACCATGCTAAGAAGGAAATTCATACAGGAAGTTCAAATATACAAATGACATCTTTAAAATAGTCAAACACAACACATTTTAAATAGACATCTAAAAGAAAGGTGTCTTCAGTCATGTTCTCTTGGTTTGGCTGTATGTTCCAGAAAATGCAGAGGCAAGCACAAACAAATGACTTTTGTAATATTCATACTGTGGTACTTTCGTGCTGGACAATTTTCCCATCTTTAATTTCATCCAGAACTATTTCTTAAATGTCTGGAAATTCTTCTAAAAGGCCATAACAACAATTGTAACATGTAACTCAACATGTATGTAGGAGGATACATTTCATTTCTTGCATAAATCTCAGCACAAATTTAAATGTCATTACTGTTTATATTCTTTCCTTAAACATTCCTGTATAAAACTATGCTATCCTTTAGTACATGTGATCTCTAAGATGATGAACCATAAACCTTGATGCCCTTCCATGAACCCCGCTATATCAGTTATTTATTTTTATAGGAATTAGGAATAGAAAATCCCAGCCACCCTAAAATCCCATTTTTAAATCCTATTAAAAGTTTCAGCTTCCCACACCCTAAATTGGCACCTTCAAGTTCTTGGGTAATCCTCGATTACTCTCCTAGTGAGATGAGGATTAGACATCATCACACACACAGAAACAGTGTGTGTCTTACAGAGCAGGTAGACAAAGGTCAGAGGAGACAAGGAGTCAAAAGGTAGAGATATGAGACAAGCCCACAGCAAACCCCCATGCCTTCAACATGGGATTTTTTTTAACCAGTTATATTAAATCGGAATTAATTTACTCAAGTAAAATGTTTGTTTTCATCAAATGACAGTGTGCATAGATTTCATTTAAATAAAGTAACACAGACTCACTGTCTTTACTGCGTACATGCTCACTGCCATGTTTCGTTTACTCCCCAAAAGCTCATTATGAGCCATAAAAATGCTGCATGATGATGCAGGAAAAAGATAAATGTCAAATTCTTGAGAAGGTTGAACCAGCTATTACTTTTAATTGACACATTAATAGGCACATTAGATTTCTGCATTTTTCTAGTTTGTCTGTCACACCTGTCACAGTCATAAATACCTACCTGTCAGAGATTTCTATGAACTTAAATAGATAGCTTGGTCAGTCACATCCAACAGAAACTTGCCAAGGGCAAGAGTTGACGCCCAACAGCCTATCAACAGTGACCCCTTTAAAAGACACTTCATCAATCCTTCTGTAGCAGCTGGAAAAAGCAGAGGAGCAAAAGTTTTTGTTCCAAACCTCTGAGTCAGCAGTAAGGGGAGGCTGAGGGCCATGCTCCCAAAGACCCCTGAAGCATTACCAGCAAACAGGCACACTGTCAGGCAGCAGGAGAGGGATGACAGGCCCAGACAGCGAGTCATAATTGTGAGAGTATCTGCTGAGAGCCAGTCAGAGAGTCCGAGCAGCAGGCAGGAACCAGAGAGGAGAATCTGTGCTGTGTTACGGTCCTGACTGAGCCAAAGGAAATCAAAGGAGACCAACACTGGAGCCAGCACCTCAGCAGCCCATTCTGCTTCTTTCTGCAGGGAGGTGAGGTACGGGCTGGAGGGATGCAAGACGGAAATTGCTGCAGAGATCCCAAGCAGAAAGAAGCCTACTGAAGGTGCCCTGTGGCCCTGCAGAGAGAGAATGACCAAGTTTGACACAGACTGGATTGATAGATTCACAAATGTCAAGTGAAAGATTTACGCATTACTGCTAAAAGTTAGGTGCAAAAACACCTAACTGAAAATAAAGGAAAACAGCTGAGGAAAGGAGGCCAAACCCGGGGATATTCAGTTTACTATCATTTAATAAAAGCAGAAACTCCTCGTTTACGACAAATAAATAAATAAATAAATGTCCACACACCGGTACTACACTGAGTGATACCCACCTTAAACAGTTTGTAAGAGGAATAGAGTGCAGTGGCTGTCAAAATTATGTTCAAACATGACGTGAGCCACTCTGTTAGATAGGACGCCATTGATCCTGAGAGACACGGCTGGAGACTACCAGGAAAATTAAAAAGTGCTAATCAGCGTGTTTCTAGTTAACTATTAAAACTGGAGACGGTGTCAAAATATCAAATATTTCATTGACAAACAGAGAAAACAATCAGCACCAAACTTTAGGTAGGAACCATAATTGTAGCAGGAACAGCGACCGTTTGTTTTGACACGTGACAAGAAAGGATTTTGGCAATGCGCAGGCGCAAAAGGGTGCATTCAAAAATGGCCATTCGTAAACCCTGCAAATATGCTAACCAAAATGGCCATACGGTTTGAAATGCTTTACGGATTACTTGCTTATTTCTCTATTTCTTTTAGCTTGTGTCTTACACATATATCTGAAACAATGCAATTTTGTTTTAAAAAAATCTGAAAGCCCTCATTAATTAGCTAAATATGTTTGGTCGAACTAAAAGTGTTAACCTACATTTTTAAAGATATATTTTAATATGTACACTCAAACTCTCAATAAAATGAAGTCTAACAACTTTCGCAAATAACAAGAAGTAGAGGGACCTTTATGAACATACGTCACGGTCTGTATAAAACTTCCGGTAACAAAAGTGAAGCAGGAAATACGGTTTATTTTTCAGGCCATGAAGGCAGCAGAAGTTCGAAAAATATGGCGGCGAAGTGTTTGACAACACTAACAGAACAGTGGCTACGCGAAAGATTAAGGCTAAAACACCCGTGTCTCGGTAACGTTATATCCAAGCTAATATATACACTATGTAGGAGTAACCAGCAGCTAACTTTAAGGGTGAGATAGGGACATCAGACATTTGTTGTTGGAAACTACTGTCGCTAGATACTCTGCCAGGCCTGAGCATCAGTAGATAAGCTAACGAGAGCTAGCGTAGCAATAAATGCCACCTGCTCCAGACCACATCACTACAACATGTTAAAGTTATTACTTTTTAAAATTTTATTCAAATAGGCGACGTGCGGACATTGAACCTTCCGGGGACCTATGAGGAGAAGATCAGACACCTGGGAAATGGTCTGAATAACTTTATCCGTCTGAAATCTCTGGATCTCTCCTGTAATGCACTCGTTTCAGTTGAGGTTAGTTTTAATTGTTTTTTCTTATGGAATTCACCATTTATGGAAAAAAAAATGGTAGCGCACAAACTTTCACCTAAACCAAGACATCACATGCACAATTCGCTTGTTTAACCTCATCTGTGACATTGTCTCATAGGAATAATTTTTAGGCTTCATTTTTTTATATAACTATGAGCAAGCCTTTGTCAATAGTGGAAAGAAAAACCCCACTTTAAACAGGAAGAAGCCTCGGCGGAATGGGGCTCAGGGAGAGGCAGCAGTCTGCTGTGACCGGTTGGGTGTGTGAGGAAAGAGAAGAGAGAGGAGCGAGACAGGACAAAAGACACCCCACTGAAGAAAGAGTCAGAGTTTAATAATTATAAATGATTAAGTGCAGTAGTGGTGTATAAACTATTTGATGGTTTCAGCAATCTCCCTCTAGGAATTTGCAGACATTTGTGAGTCCTCATAATGATACTATAATTATTATTCCTTATATTGAAGCAATGATTGGTATTCTCTCACTGATTAATTTAAAAACGGTCAAAAAAAGTAGTCTGAATTGCACAGGAGGAATCAATGGTACTGAACAGGCTAATCACAGTAGTTGCAGGCTGTACTGACCTGACATGTAGTTACATATCTAGGGAGGCCACAGCATAGAGTACCCACTGAAGTATAAATCCCAAGTAAGCTTATTGCAGCACAGCGAAGATTACCTTGAACAGTTAAACTGTATATTCCTCTTTTTGTGCCATCTTATTTGCTGTTATGCTGATATCAGTTAGCTGGGCTGATGTCAGCCAATACTGATATATTTTGTACATCAAGTGATATAATATATTGCATGACTAATAATTTTAGTTGGTAATATTTGCAGAGTCTGTACCATAACTGTTCCACTGGTTTGTTTTCAGGGTGTGCAACATTTAAAAATGCTACAGAGGCTGATCCTCTACTATAACTGCATACCTTCTCTTGAAGAAGTGAAAGTACTGTTTGAGCTGCCATTGTTAAAAGAGCTGGACCTCAGGCTAAACCCTCTGGCCAAAAATAATCCACAGTACCGCCTTTACTTGGTGCATGCCATGACCAGCCTGCGCAAGCTAGGTAAGATGTTGTCTTGTTGCTCAGAATTTGCTCATCTCATGTCAGGTTTTAAAATAATAAGTTCTCCTCGTTGATTTACAGATAGCTGTTCAGTCAGAGATGCCGAGCGCAAATCTGCCTTGATGCAGTTTTCCTCTGACCTTCTTCCTCAGCAGATGAGCTCCTCTTTGAATCTGATTGATGATCGAAGGTATGCCAAACATAAAATCCTTAATGTAAATGAGCTTCAGCTCATTCTGTTTGATGAAAGTGTCAAATGCAGATCTGGTACCAGATTTACAAGTAATATATTTTTTTAAAGAACATTTTTCTCTTATACACTCATGGACACTTTATTAGTTACACCTTACCAGTATTGAGTTGGACCACTTTTGTCTTTAAAACTGCCTTAATCTTTCATGGCACAGATTAATCAAGATGCTGAAAAGATTTCTCAGAGATTTTGGTTCATATTTACACGATAACGTCACATAGTTGCTGGAGATTTGTCGGCTCCACATCCATGATGTGACTCTTCATTTCCACCACATCCCACAGATGTTCTATTGGATTGAGATCTGGTGGCTGTGGACGCCATTTCAGTACAGTGAAGTTACTGTCTGTCTCTTACCAGATTGAGATTATTTGAATTTAACACATAACACGATGTGTTATTCTGTTGGATGCAGCCATCAAAAGATGTATACACTGTGGTTATGAAGAGATGGACATAGTCAGCAACAACACTCAGGTAAGCTGTGGTTTTTAAATGGTGCTCAGTTGGTACTAAGAGGCCTAAAGTGTGCCAAGAAAATTTTCCCCGCACTATTACACCATCACCCGCATGAGCCATTAATACAAGGCAGGACAACACGCTTTCAAATTCTTTATGCCAAATTCTGACTTTCCATCTAAATGTCAGAGCAGAAATTGAGACTCATCAGGCCAGGTAACGCTGTATCCAATCTTCTATCATCCAGTTTTGGTGACTCTGTGTGAACTGTGGCATCAGTTTTTAGAGATGGTTGTGTGGAAAAATCCCAGTCGAACAGCAAATTTAGAAATACTCAGACCAGCTGTCTGGCACCAACCTCCATGCCACCTTCAAAGTCATGCAAATCACTGATCCTCCATTTGAACTTCACCAGGTTGCCTTGACCATGTCAACACGCATAAATTCAGTGAGTTGCTGCCATGTTAACGGCTGATTCGGTAATTACGTTAACAAGCAGTTGAAAAGGTGTACCTAATAAAGTGTCCGTTGAGTGTATGCTGCTGTTGATAAAAGAAGAATTTCTTCAGACCAGCAGCACACACAGCTGCTGGAGAAATGATAGGAAGGAGATTAAGTAAGGCTTGAGAAAACATTGCTTTATTTGTTTGACACATAATGCTTTAATTTGTGTCTACTCAGCATTCATTCAAAGGACCATTCAGAACCTGAAATTTATTTATTTATTTTCCTTATTTCATCATTCTTACCTTATTAACTTATCACATTTACTTTTGAGCCACTCTTTCCCTTTGGTATTATTCATTTTATTCTAAACTATGACGGATTTTGTAAAGTGATCCTTTTCATTTTTAATGATGAGGTTTTGTGGGTACATATGATGAATTGGCAGAAGACAAAAAAAGAACCAGAAATGTGTGCCCACAATGACAGTTTTATGTAGATCAAAAAAATTGTTGCAGTTTTATGCATCTTCTGGCTCGTGAAGCACATGAAAATGCAGTGAAACGGGTCTTTGTAACCCCGATTGCCCGAGTTGTGCCTTTGCTGTGTCATTTGTGGTTTTCCAGAAGTGGTGATCACAGACCAGCTTTAACTGACCGCTTACCCAAGAGCCTTTCTGTCCTGACCGACATTCGTGATGTTGAGCTGAACTTTGTTGCCACAAATGATGGAGAGCAAAGTGAAGCTGTCTGTGACTCATTTCACAAGGAGGCCAAGGGTAAGATGTCACAGTCCAAAAACTCTATCTTAAATCAAAATCAAACCTGATTCATTTTGTTTTGTTTTAACTTCTGATAAATCCAAACTGTATGCTGTTTCAGAAGATTTTACAGAACAGAGGAACTCAACTCCCAAACAGGTGGTTTTATTTTTACTACAGATTAAACAATATTAACAGTATAAAAATTTCATTATGAAGTAACTCTGCTCTTATTTTTAGGAAACTGCTAAATCCATCCTCAGGTATCCTCTCACTAAAAATGGTAAGACTATTTTTCTAGCTTAGGAGAGTGCAGTGATTTGTATGTCAGTAGCTTATTAGAATTGAGATTGCAGAAGAATTATTATGGGACTAAAGTTTTCTTTGATGTTAAGAAATCATTATCAGTAAGCAATTATCAAGAAAAAGTAGTGGTTATGAAAATGTAAGTGTGAATATTATTCAGAGCATGATGAAAACAGGATAGTGTGACTTAGTGCCTCTTAGTGAACTATGTTTGTCCAGTGGAATTTCCTCAGTTGATGACAGTGTGTACAATCACCACTAGGTGGAGACAAGCCTGTTTTTTTTTTCTTGTTTTTTCTCTTCTTAACACAACGTCCTTGTCAAAGGTCAATTAATATCACTGGAATTTCTTTGTGTGTGTGTGTGCCACATGTAACTCGCCAGATAACAGTGAGTCCAAAGGGTCACAGATGAAAGACCTGTCTCATAAAAAAAGCTGCACCTCAATAAAAGTGCCTGAAAGGCCAAAAGTGTCCTTTGGCCCCTACATAGAGCAACACAGACCTGTTCATGGAAACCCAAAGCAAAAGGACTCTCCCAAACAAACCAGACATCCAGCTAAAGGGCATTTTACCCCAAATCCAGGTAGGAAATAAATTTGTGTTTAACAAAATCCCTGTGTTATGATTTCTTTATTCATTCCACATTTTGTAATTTTTCCCAGATGAAAGCCTCCGTCACAGTTCCTCATTTATTAATATCCGGCCTCCCAGTCCACGACGTCCTGGCTTGAATCTGTCTGACCCTTCTAACCCCATCTTGCATCCTCCACGACTAACCTACTCTAGCTTCAACAAAACAGATGGGAGCTCCAGCCAGCCTGTGCAAGCTGAGAAGAAAAAAAGGGTTGGCAGCTATTTTGGTCCTCTTACTGATTTGCAAATGGCATCGTGAATCATTCTTCATTCATCTGAAGGGTTTTCCTTTGCCCATCTATTCATGGAATCTCTGAATTCACTTCACAGGGTAGTTATAGGAAACCCCTGGAGATGCTCCTCAACCTCGTGGACAAACACTGGACAGGGGAGAGGTCACTGCATCAAAACAACAACTTCCTGTGTGAGTTTGGACTTTTGGTTTTGAGGAATGCGGTATCTGATTACAGAAGCCTGAGATAACGAATGTCTTTCCATCATTTCTATTTTTGGCCCCAGCTCAGGCAGTCCAGATCCTCTCCATGATGGAAAGTGATATTTCCAGTCGGGAAACTGAGGTCAGGACCTTACAGCAGGAGGCTGATGCACTTCACTTTCAAGCGGCAGCACGAGAGGAAGAGCACCAAACTGAAGTGCACAACCTCTCCGCTCAGCTGGAGGAAGCTCGGAGAGCAGTGGTGAGGAGATCCACCGCTCGTACACAATACCAAGCTTTAAAAAACCATAACAGATGAGTAAACTTTATTCACCGTGTTCACTCTAACACAGGGCAAACTGAACGAGCAGCTGAGGATCGTTTTAGAGGAAAACGTTGCTCTGCAGAAGCAGCTCATCAAGTTAGAGCACCAGTATCTGAAGTCTATGATGAAAAGCTCGCCTGTTACTCAGATCAGAGGTGGGTGTACGTGCCACTGTGATATAAGTGAACTTGCTGCTTTCCCTACTAAGTGTTACAGTTTGTGTTTAGAAGCTCAGGCTGAAGTAGAGGAGCTGAAGAAAGAGATCGAGGGGCTGAGGAAGAAGGTGCAAGAAGCTGAGAAAGTCAAAGAACTTTCAGATATGCTGCAAGAAAGCCACAGGTAAGAAGATAATGCTGTGTTAGTGCCGTACCTACATACTCGGTGTGATTAAACTGATGTAATCTCAATCTTAACCCATCCCTTTGCTGGCTGGTTTTGTGATTTGAATGTGCCTGTGTTTGTGTTCTGCAGGTCTCTGGTGGCTACAAATGAATGCTTGTTAGCAGAGCTGAAAGGAAGTGGGGAACATTAACGCAGAATTTGAACGAAGAGATGCACGCCAGGATAAAAATATCAAAGTAGGACTATGCCAAGCGTCATATTAGCATGTGCCAGCAAATATAGACTGTTTAAATTATTTTATTTGTTAAATTACTGCAGATTACTGCAACATTTTATTAAGTGCTATACCTTTTTTGAGTTTTCATTATTTAAAAAATGTGCATACGCTGTATTTGCCTGATGTAACCAGTAATGGGGAAAGGCAGTTTATTCAGGAACCTTTGTGTATGGGTGTGTGACAGGGCTGTTATATTAACAAATGATTTTCTGGGGGGGTGTTAGTGAAAAGGTCATAATGCATTTCCTG
>VVHJ01023582.1:30116-40604 GCA_015107715.1 Tylochromis polylepis
TTTATTGGGTTTTTTTTTTTTTTTTTTTTTTTTTTAAATACCATGATTTTACCTGCTTAACTACTTTTCCAGAACTGCCAAAATAAAAATAAAGAAACCAAAAAATAAAGAAATTTGCAATTACATGTATCAAAAATATATAAAAAAAGATCTATTTTAATTTGCTTCATATATGTATGTCTTCATATACGTTCTATTAATTGCCCAGTTTCAGTTTCCCACATCATTTCCCATTTCATTTTTTAATTTATGTGTGCATGTATGTAGTATTTTAGGTTTGCATTTCCCATTTATTCATTCTATATTTTATTTTGCTATTCCCCTTGGCATATTTTGCTTCAGTATGGTAATAAAGGAGCTATCAGTCACACTGTTACTGATTCACCTTTGCTCCTTTTGGTCGGTCGGTCAAAGGCTCGCAACAGAAATGGTTACGAGTCAGGTGAAATGAGCCAGTCTAGCTGAAAATAGTCTGCAGCATTAAACAAGAAAGTAAGCTAATTGGGAAATTAATATAAAAGAAGATGCATGGAAAAAAATTAAACTTTTTAATTAATTTTTTTTTTTTTAAACAAATACTTAAATTTACTTATTATTATTATTTTTCCTGGTGCATAGTCATTTTCTTTTTGACTTTTTGTTTTAGAATTTTGACAATTTAGGTCCTCCATAGTACCAAGTACTAATGCCTTTCAGAGCAGTTTGAGGTTAAGATGACAGTCCACAGTCTACACTCAGCCATGTGTGATCACTTTAATGTGGCAGATGTAAGACAGCATGGAGATGGTATCCTATTGAGATAAACAATGGGAAAACTTTCACGTCTCCCAGTGTGTCTCAGTACTTATGTGTCGCCTTAGCAATTCCACAGAGTGTAGCTTGCATTTGAGGCCGTCTCTTAAAATCATCCATCATAATGTGTTCAGCTCACGCACTTAGACCCAAATGTGTTTGACTGTAGCTGTCTGCTAAGTTCAGCCATGTATCTGGAAGGGTGTTGACTTCTCGTTTATCTGAGGATCAAACTGCTCTTATGAACTGAAAATCCTGCATCACATCAATTTTTCGCATCTGAAGTGCTTCACTTGTTTAAATGGCTATTTGCCATTTTTAACTTCCATGTGAAAAGTTCATAGTAACACAAACACAAACTGCTATCACTGTGGTGATAAACTTAAACACATAAACAACAGCCTATAAAGCACACAGTCTCCCCTGGCAACCTGCTGCCATAGAAACAAGCTACAGTAAACAGAGATGTTTTGGTTTATTATTAATTTGACTTGTTCAGTGACTGGTTTGGTTTGGACAATCCATCAGTGTTGAACATTTGAGAGCTTCATCCCCCCCCCCAAGTATGTTCCATGCTGTCTATTGTCAGAGGGGAAACTGGACTTTTAAACTGCCATTCCTGTCCAAGGAACATAGCTGTGTTTCCTCTTTGCAGACCTCCCCACACTGACCCGTTCAGTTCCTCAAAGAATACAAAAGGCTAATCTGTGCAAATAAACAGAAGATGAGAAACTAACGAGGCTGTCATGAGGTTAAAAAGGACAGAAGTCAGAGGGTCGTTATAACTTATTTTTGGCAGGGACACTGATAGTTGACCTGCTGTCTGTTTAAATATATCAGCCATTTGCAGTATATGATCCATATGGACTGAATGTATTACCCATGGTCTCATTCACTAATGAGGAAATACCAAGCAGTGACCTCCAGGGATGAAAGATGAAGCCAACATCTGTGCCAATTTTTTGTAAAGGCCACTTGAGGCTGGCTCCAACAGTAAGTCAAACCCCTTAGGCTTCAGTGTAAAAATGTCAAACTGGCTAACTGTGGTTACAGACTTGTGCAAAAAGCAGTTTTTAACTCTATAGCCAAGTTCCCCTTTTTAACAACCGTCTGGTTGTTAGAAACCAATGCTTGCACAGTGCAACCAATGTAAGGTGCCTTAAACCTGCATTCTATCTGAAGGCCACCACATGGCGATAGCTGTGGTTGCAAAAAGACTTCTTGGAAAATGGCTTTCTGACTCGACCTCGATAAATACTTCCCTGCTGGCTTCATGGTCTGAGCCACTTGATAAAATTAATTCTGTTTTGTAAATGTTGGTTATACTATGTTTCAAAAGGGAGGGTTATCGGTGGCATGGATATTGGCTAATGAATTGCAACTGACAAGTCGTAATGAAATGAATGAGCAGTTTCCCAGTCAGAATTGCCCCTTGTCATATTCTCTTTTATGAAAACAAGAAACACTTATCTCAAGGCTTATCAGAAGCCTATGGATGATGTCACAGTAGCTATGTCAGCCTTTTATACAGTCTTTGGGAACAACCAGTCTGTACGTTACTCTTGCTTCTGCTGTTGCCCGTCCTTCAGCCAACCATGAAAAAGACCAAAGTTAAACACAGTGCTGAAATGAAAACGTGCTTCTCATGCTGCTTTATTGATCTTTCTTTCTTTTTTTAATGCTTCTACCTCTTTATGATGAACCCCTTTTTAGGTACAAGTGACCATATGCTGGAGAGCTAAATGCAGTAGCCCTGGTTCGACTCCGACACGAAACCCTTGCTTTTCTGCGTGTCTTCCCTCACTTTCTCTCTCCCCACTTTCCTGTCTCTTCATTGAACTATCTAATAAAGACAAAAAGGCCTAAAAACAAACAAACAAACAAAAACCTGCTTTTACTATCTTTTGTGTTCAAACCTACTTTTCAACCAATCAGTATTTGAACTACATATAGCGTCATCTACATCAAGCTATGTGCCGGTGGGGTTTTTTTGAGGACTGCACACATCTGCTTAAGTTGCATCCCCAAAATTCTTCACTCTGGGCAGCCTAGTATCTACACAAACACAAAAACACTGTCCAACCTTACCCCAATATAGTCCCATCCCTTGCTTTAAAATACAAAGAACATGATACATGAATGATCAAGGCCTGAAAACATTTAGAAGCTAGTCTCTGACTTGGTGGCCATACCCATCTTTTATATACAGGCTATAGGAAATACAACCAAAGCCCTGGAAATAAGAGGTCGTTACAAATTAATGAATCTGTCTCAGATTATGTTGTAGCATTCTGGTTCCAAGCAGGCGCATAGCATAGCAGAGACCTAATTTGGTGCAGCAGACCTCCATATCCAGAATAAATAATGAGTCACTGAGCCATACTGTGATTTGCCAGTCCTCATTAAGATCTTTATTTTTATTTTTTTGCATGCAATCTCCAACACTGATTAAAAGAAAAGTGATGATCTGCATCTCTTGCAATGCCAGCCCTCCCCCACTCAGCTGTGCCTGGAGTCAGAAACTACATGAAAAAGGGCCCTTCCCCCAGACCTGTATCTCTGTTTATCCTGTCGGTGACTCCTAGGTATACAAACACCACATGTTTTTTTCACATTTTACAGTAATATTTTCTGCATCACACTCCAGAGCTGTGAGTCCTGACAGAAATGCTTGCTGGACCCTGCACCTGGGATTAGAACCTGAGGGAATCAGATGACGGCGCCTATAAATTCACGCACCAAACACACACGTATCCAGAGACCTAATGTGAACAATTACTGGTAAAAAAAAAAAAAAAAGTGCAAAAAGCCATTGGACATACTTTTTTCCTTAAAATTTGGGCCATCATATTATTTGCATACTTTAAAATACTGCTCACAAGTAGAGCTGGATGTAAACAAGACTCTCATAGTCAGCTATAAGTTCATTCTCTCAAGAAAACTATTTGCTAGCAGCAAAGGTGTTGATGTGCTTGACTCAGAAAAATGATTCTTCTGTTTATTGTATAAACAGACACCTGAAATAGGAAGGAATATTTTTATTAATGCATCTTTAACCCTTAAATGCACTGAATGTATTTTGACTGATTTGCCATTATTCTCGCTGCTGTGCTCGCGCTCAAAAAAAAAATACTGTTTTGGACTAAGTCTACCTGAAATCTGACAGAATTGTCCATTTTTTCCACCCTCCCATTTCCATCTTTAGACAACTTTGTGAAGTGTACAGACTAAAAGGGTAATAGGTGCATTTCAATATCAATTTCAATGTGTTTAACTATTTATTTCTGTATAATCTTGGAATCTCTTACAGTAAATGTGTACGCAAAATGACTTAACATGAGATTCCCGAGTAGATCTTTTTTCTCTCCATTCTTGTAGACACGATGAAGTGTGGCTTTCAGCCATACTCCACAATTCTGGTGCTGTCTAGCGTAATAATCCTTATTCAGATCATTCAACCAGGATGAAAAAAATTCAAAGCCTCTCTGTATATGAATGAAAACTCCAAAATAACCATGCGCACAAACCAATGCTGTAAAAACCCCGCTCCTTACATCAGCTTTACTCTGTGCTACTGCACACAAGTCCCTTATTGTGTGTGAACAGCACTGGAACAATATTCATTTTTAATGTGGCATGGATCATATGTATGCTCATCTTTAAAGTTTTACCAGCCTAGACAGTATCCAGATTTTCAGTGCATTTGGTAAACATGGGCACAGCTGTGCAGATGACATTTTTTTTCACTCCCATGGTAAAATAATATTGAGGTCACAGTAAAGGGTGAATCGGCCCAGCCAGAGGAAATATAAGATGAGCCATCCTGGCATTTTGCTCTGGTTGCTGTTTCTGACCAACAGATTACTACAAGTCTCCTTAATAAAAGAAAGAACAACATGTTCTGAAATATAACATGAAATTCAGAAACTACAAAACCGAGCCTTGGAGTTGTTTATGATATTTTGATGGCTTTATAAACTGACGATCCTGACTGACTTACTTATTAATGACTAAAGTTTAGTTTAATAATGCCTAGTTAGTTACCCTTCATGTGTTCATAGTTAGTGTACAATAAGGTCGATGCCTGCTAAAAAACATTAATTCAGTTCTTTAAACTCTTCTGAAACAGAAATGAAAGAGTTTTTAGTTTTATGTTCTTTGAACCACAGTTCTAAATGTTTGCAATTCTCTACCAACAATCATCTACGAAATAAAAAATGCAGTAAATAAAATATGCAATTCTGTTGTGACACAACAGCTAAGCGATTTTAACAATCAATTACAAATTGGAAGGTAAAACTAAAGTATGATGGAAAAGAATTTCTACTAATCCAAACTGAAATTTTATCCTTAGTGTGCAATAATGTTGGTGTCTTTCTTACTTGACTTTGCTGAAGACGATGTCCACGTCAGTGAGGGTGATGTTCTTGCCGTCGATCACGCCGCAGTCCTTACAGAGCTTGGACCAGTTCTTGCCGTGCATCTCCTTGCCGGTAGCACGAGTGTCACCGTGGATGGCGAAACGTCGAAATGATTCTTCCAAAGCTGTAATCTCCACTGGCGTAGATGACCCGACACCACCGTCACTAGTCCCATTGGACTCGGTCGAAAGCCTCTTGGATGCCCGGTCTTTAGAGTGTTCACTATGCGGCCGTAATGGGGCCGAAGTCATATTGGGGTGCTTAGCTGTCTGGACTTTAAAATCATCTATGTTGTCTCTGGAAGGTAAAATTGCAAATTATCAGGTTATCCATGTGATGTCAGAAGTATAAAAGGAAGTTTACTGCTACTGTGATCAAGTGTACATGCACTGAAGTTATTCTTTTCTAAGCAGACTTGTGAATAGTCACAACACAGGAGGTCTGTAAAAGAATAAGAAATTAAGTGGGTTGGGAAAAGCAGCCCCTGCAGCATGTGAGGTTTTGTTTGTGCATCAGGAAACATAAATAATTCCCTGTAATATTTTCCATTTACAAGAAAAGCTCACGGATTTGATCACAATCATCGGATAAGAGAGGAAAGAAACATACAGCCTAAACATGGATACCAGAAAAGAAGAGGAGGATTTTCTGGAAAAAATATATCTGTTCTAAGATAAAGTGCTGTTATGGAAAGTGCTCACACTGCCTGTGAACGGGCAGACATCACGGTTCTGGTAGAGAAGTGAGAGTTATAAATAGATCTCTGGAATTCAGTGTCACACAAATCAAGAAACAAGAGTGTATAAAACACACACACACACACAAAACTGGACTGGAAGCTCCTATAGTGTCATATACTACAACTAAAACGACTTACTTCTGGTCTGCCATGTTTGTGCAGGAATTTGGTTCCCTCTGTGCAGTGTCTTGATTAGCCGACTTTTCTTTTCTCTTTGTGCTGCGGAAAAGATCAGAATGGAAGTGATTAATTTTATGTGTGTGTACAGATGGGAGTGTTGGGGAGGGGTAAGAGGGAGAGAAATTTAATTAAAGCAATTAACCCAGTATCTCTTTAAAGCTGATGTCTGATGAAGTCTGAACAACACAAGCATAAAAACTGAAAGTGGTGCTCATAATACTAATACCTTTAAAAGGAACAGGATCAAAATCCTCCTTATCATCAGTAAAACCAAATTTCTTTCTGCTATCTACAGTCTGTGAGGACACACAGCTTTTTACTGTCTGCACTTCTCTCTTCACTTTATTCCGTCTCCTAACACATCAATCAGATTTGCATATGTATCACCAGCCACAGCAGCAAATTCTCCATTTCAAGTCAGCTTTACATAATCATACAAAGGAGTGACAAAAAGAAAAAAGGCAGTAAAACAATTTTTTTTCATTCTATAAATATAACAAAACCCTGCATTATATTTGGACGATTCGTCTCTGCTCACCTTTCAACTGTTCCCATACTCAGCTCAGCATCCTTAAAGAAACAGTGCTGCCATTGCAAAGTACACCCAAACAAACAAACAACAATTTGCCAGCAGTTGTACTCACTTCGGTTTTAAAAAGATACAAACGAGAACCAAACCGGAGAGGGATGCTGCGTCCTGTGGTTCGAACCGTCTGCTCTGGCTAACAAACATTAAGCAGCTCCCTCAAGTCACCAGTGAAGTGCTTTTACGCTCCCCCAGTGGCAGTGGCAATATGAAGGGCTTTGTTTCCACAATCCTGTGGCTAACAATCACAAACATGACCTAGCTAAGGACAGTTGATGCTTGAATACGTACAAAAGTTAAAAGATTGACACTGCATAAAGCCATTATAATCAGAATGTTGAATCTTTGTGAGGAAAAAGAGATTATCAATGTGTGTGAATAATAGCATTCACAGCTATGGACACTGGGAACCCATTGTCCAAGCCAAGTGGCTTCTCTGTCTGACCCATGCCATTTCTTCACGCATGCACATGGTGACATCGCAGAGTACCACTATTGATGGCAGGGGCTTCTGTAGTCATATGTCATCGAGGTCTCCAGCCAAGACAATTGAGACTGAGTTATTGAAGTTGCTGAAGTCTCAATGGATTACCAATAAAGTACGTCACCAGTAAGAAGAACAGAAAATCAGAATCCATTTTGATTAGTGTATCAAAATCAGTTACATTACCATTTTTACTGAAGTAATGTATTTGCCACCTATATCACCTATATGAATATCTGTGCATCAAGTGCATTTTTAGACATGGTCAAGAAGATGTGTTGAAAATCAATATGAGCATCAGAATGGAGAAAAAGAGAGATTTAAGTCACTTTGAACATGGCATGGTGTTTGGAGCAGATCAGCTGATCTCTATATCTCAGAAACTGCTGATCTGCTGGGATTTCCCACACAGCCATCTCTGAGGTTTACAGAGGTTTACCTGTCATCAGTCAGGTGAATTGAGAGGAGGATGACCAGACTAGATTGAACTGACAGAAATAATTCAATAATTCCTGGGTTACGACCCAGGCATGCAGAACAGCATCATCATCGAAACACGCAAGAAGTTGAACCTTGAAGCAGAGGGACTATAGCAGCAAAAAACCACACCAGGTGCAACACTTGTCAGCTAAGAACAGGAAATTGAGGGTGCAATTCTCATGGGCTCATGAAAATTGAACAAAATGTTACAAAATGCTTCCTGGTCTGATGAGCCTCAGTTTTTGTTACAGCATTTGAACGATAGGGTCAGAATTTTGAATAAACAACATGAAAACATGGATCCATCCTGCCTTTTATCAACGGATCAAGCTGGTGGTAGTGTTAGTGGAACAGTGTGGGTGATATTTCCTTGGCACAGTATGGGATTCTTAGTATCAAGTGAGTATCATTTAAAGACCACAGATTTGAACTTTGTGACATATCACAAAGTTCAAATGGGTTTCTTGAACATGACAATAGGTTCACTGTACTCAAATGACTTCCACAGTCACCAGATCTTAATCCAACAGAGCACTTTTGGGATGTGGTGGAAATGCTGAGTGCTATTTTATTTTTTTTATTTTTTTATTTTTTAAGATATCATGATTTTACTGCTCAAAATCAAATTGCATCTTCAATTTGAGAGTCTTAACTTTGATTTAGTAGAATTTCAGAAATGGTAATTTCAGTAATTTTACTCCTTCCCAAACAAAACTTTTATTCAGTGTCCTCTATAGTCAGCAAGACCTACTACTTCCATTTTCAACCTGTGTCCATACTTTTTTGTGTGTGCACTTCATTAATCCCATAGGAAATTAGTCCTCTGCATTTAACCCATTCACTCAGTGAAGCAGTGGGCAGCTGCCAATCCAGCACCCAGGGAGCAGTGCGTAGAGATGGTACCTTGCTCAGGGGTACCTCAGGGTAGCCGTTCGGTGGATTTGAACCCCCGACCTTCCGATCATGGGGCAAGCACTCTACCTACTGAGCTACCTGAGGGTGAGGCAGAATGGGATTTTACTTAAAATTGTGGAAAGGGAGTCAGATCAAGCGCTGTCGCGACAAAGCAGCTTTAAAGTTTTTAGGCATTACAGTGTCTAGAAGAGGAAGTAAGAACCTTTTAAACCACACTGAAATCAGGTTGAAATTGTTTTTAGCATGAAACATGAAAACAGGACAACGCTGCCCACAACCACCTAGACAGCTGGTCCTTTGATTATATCAAACAGAAAATAGGCAACCAAGTTTTAGAAAAAGAAAATATCAAAGCTCACAAACCAGGTGTGTGTGTATGAAGGTAGCATTAAAACTGAAAACATGCTGGAGCTAAAAACATTTTTCAGCATATCTGTGACTCAGACAACCTCAAATCTGAATTTACCTATTCATATAATAGCTAATTCAATAAATTGCGATGGATTCTTCAAGATTAGGCAGTCCATCAAAGTAACAAATGAATGATGTCCTTGATGGTGTTTGGAGCAGATCAGCTGATCTCTATATTTCAGAAACTGCTGATCTGCTGGGATTTCCCACACAGCCATCTCTGAGGTTTACAGAGGTTTACCTGTCATCAATCAGGTGAATCTCGAACAAAATGCAACAATGCTGCCTCAGTCTGCTGAGACCATGAAAGGATTCCCTTCACAGGCTGGTGTCCTGTATGGCAGTTCAGAAACAAATCCCACAACCTCAGTCCTAACTTACACAATTATATTCATTATGATCACACCCCATTATCCATAATTGGGTCTCATTGTAACGTGTTTTTTTTTCCCAACAACTACACTTAAATTAGCAAAAGACAATTTTTAAAATACAGTTTCCTCTTCATGGAACTAATACAACTCCACGTAGGCACGCAACTAAAGAGTAGTATAAATACTGATTAAAATATCTAAATAATCATTTCAACATTTAATTTCAAAAGAAAACATCAACATCAAACAACTGTCTATGAGCAAGCAGTTGCTAACAATGAGAAGGAAATACTCCCTTTTAACAGGAAGAAACCCCCAGCAGAACCAGGCTCCTGAAGGGGCAGCCACCTGCCACCTATCACCTGTTAGGGGTGATAGTCTATAAATGTGAACCATTGTTTCCTAGAGCCCAAAAATATTTACTTTACAAAAGATGTTCACTTCAAAATTTGTCATGGTCCGTGGGAGTGTGGGGGTTGGAGTTCCACCTCTGGGGCGGAGGCTGCGCATCATCCCTATTAGCAGCACCTGGGCGTAATTGTGCCGGCTGGGGTTCTTAAGGCCAGCGTTCGCAGTCACATTTCGCCGGATCGTCTGCAAACTCATCTAGTTTCCGGAACTGGATCAGCTCGTTGAGGATTTTTTGGGTTTCGTTCGCTGGATTGCTCCGGTCATCTTCACGCTCACCTGCCTGCCTCTCTGCCCAGCACCTCCACCTCCCTACGGACTTTCCCCCCTGGGCTCAGTCCAGCCCTTGTGGAATAACGCTCCCCGTTCGTGACAGCCCCCACGGCTTCCTCCCGGACTCTACTCAGTACCCGACACAACTGGTTATTTTGGCTTGCTCAATGATAGACTGTTTTTCTTGTTACGCACGGCTAGGTTACCTCCTTTGTGTTCACGGCATTTACTATGCCCAGGGAGGATTAACAGTTAAAAGTTAAGTACTCCTGCGTTAAGAGATCGTTGCATGGTTAATTCGCAACACGCAGGGTTTTTGTGTTTATGGTGTTTTTTGTATTTTAGAGAGTTATAATTTTAGGTTTAGTGTTTCTTTTCCAGAAACTACATAAGTTCAGTGCACGGGTTTTAGTGCACCCTCTTTT
>VVHJ01023586.1:5323-21226 GCA_015107715.1 Tylochromis polylepis
CCCCTTTCTGTTTTTTTTTTTTTTTTTTTTTTTTTTTTTTTTTTTTTTTTTTTTTTTTTTTGTCCCAGTAGCAGTTACCCATCTATCTGCAGGCTGCCTGAATCCCCACTGACTGTCTTATCAGCTGAAGAAGACCTTAAAGTGTGAGGTGCTGTCTTTGACTGACCTCAGGCATTGTTCATTGCAGCATGTTCAAGGAACACTAAGACAGCATGTTGATGCTTATTTCAAGCTGAAAGCACTGTGCCTGGACATTTCAGGGGGAACTGAAAGAAAGCCATCTTGTTCATCACCTATCAATCATTGAGGTTCCTAGGGGCCTATAGTAGGATGTGGAAAGTACAGATAAGATGTGTTTGTACACCTGATTAAGGTTTCCGGTAATCTCATATGGTTTACCTTTGCTTTGATTTTAAATCTCATGGACTGTTTATATTCACTCTGTTCTGATGTAAGGCACAGTGTTTGTCCTCTTGTCTCTGGGTCCTCAAAGGAAAGTGTTTGCCTGTGTCGTCATGCTCTTTTTATTCCCAGACTCAATCGCTGCACAAAACTGCCGAGATGGTCGGGATGAGGGTGGGTTTGATAGGGATGGAAAAAGGGGTCTCATTTTTGTTTTTACTTTATGTAACAGACATAATTGTGTTATTAAAAAAACAAGATTTGTTTTCCAATACACTTGGAAGTTGTTTTGATTCCTGTTGTCATGTTGTAGTTTTTTTTGTTTTTTTTTACAGTAGTAACTATTCTTAGCACATATTAGTGATACAGCAACCAACACGTAGATAATGACTTACTTTGTTGTTAAAAGTTTATATCTAGAGTAGGGCATTATTGGGTGCTGTGACTTGTGACTTCCTGTAGATGTCACTCTGTCATTTGAGATAGCCATATTGCCATGTAGAGCAGGTAACTTTGAGAGAGAGCCACACTGTTGTATACACACCTACAGTCAGTCTAGAGTCAACAGTTACCCTAACAAGCATGTTTCTGGACTGTGGGAGGAAAGTGGACTTCCCAGGTAAAACCCACAGAGGTGCAGGGAGTCCTCAGCTGAACACAAATACTTTTAAATCTGGCTGACTTATACTTGTAAGTATTCCCTTTATAACTTCATTCATAAATGTTTCAGTATAATCACATATATTTAAGTTAAAAGGTAGATGCCTGTACGAGTAAATCAGTTCTAATATTAATCTGCAGTGCCACATCAGCCATGAAAAAACATTAAACGTCCATAATAAAAAGGGAGATAACTGGGGAGCAAATAATTTATAGAACTCGGATGAAAGGTCACTTGTCCCCGGTGATTTATTATTTTCAGCCGTCCTACAGATTCTATCATTTCTTTAAGTGATAACGGAGCGCCACATAATTCCTTAGGCAGGATGTTTTAAAGAGTTTAGACAAGCCAGCATCACTCTCACACTATTTTGATGTATAAAGTTTTTTTTATATAATAAGATGAACAGAAATGAGATATCATTTTGGGGTTATCAGTTACCACTTCTTATATTCTTAAATCAGTAACTGTATTCAGTTTTACATGATACTTTTCTAACTTAAAAAAGCAAGAGAAATTCTGCCATTGTTTCCGAGACCCCACAAATGGCCCTTCTGCTCTCCTCCTTTATACTTTGTCCAGCCTTTCTTTTAAATCTTGTTTTGTAACTCTATTATTTAAAGAGCACTTGGATGACGTCATTACTGCGCGCCCGCGTGTGGTCAGGTCAAGCGTTTGGACGCCGGGTAGCCTGTCAAATGAAATCGTTTAATTTGCTGAATAGTCTTTCCTACACTAGTCACCTTTGCTCACGGGGGACGAAGCCCGAAGAGCCGTAGCATCAGCAGACATGTCGTACTGCAGGCAGGAAGGTAATTTTGATCTTCTTTCATTCATTTTTCCGTCCATGGCTGAGCAATGTCACCGAGCGCGCCACCACCACCACCACCAGCATGCTAGGCTAACGTCTACACCCAGCGAGACCTTACAGTTTGTTACAGTACATCAGGAAACCGGCCAGCCTCCTGCTGTAGTCAACACAGCTTTCAAACAGACTGCAGTACTTCTTGACTTAATGCTGTGATTACTGCAGTAAAGTGCGTGTAAAACAGTGACTGCAGTGCTGTTAAACAGCTAGCAGTGTTGCTCTTGGTGCTGCCATGAGTTTCAAGCAGCAGGTGAAATGCCAGTCACTGTCATACATATTATAGCTTTTCATTTTTCATTGTTCTTCAGTCAGCACATAATCTTTTCAGTTAATTTTCAAAGTGGAGTCAGTCGTTTCAGTCAGCAAGCTTTCTACTTGTTGCAGCAATGAAAGATTATAAATGAACGTCATAGACTAATAACTCGTTTCCTCGTGTTTTGTCTTCTTTTCATTTAAGGTAAAGATCGCATCATCTTTGTGACGAAGGAAGACCATGAGACACCCAGCAACGCCGAGCTGGTCGCGGATGACCCCAACGATCCATACGAGGAGCAGGGTTAGTCTTTCAGATTATATAGATGTGCTTTCGAAAAGAATGATTTGACTTATTTATTGATGTGCAGTTGTTTACTCTCCATAGTGTGGTGGTTTACACATTTGCCTGACAAATGAAAGATCCCTGGGTCATCCCCTGAGAGGAGACACAAATCCCTGTGGCGATACATCAGGAAGGGTTTATAATGTGAAGGGAACTACCCACTGTGGCAGGTTCTTGTGAATAAGGGTGGAGCTGATAGTAGCTTCTTCTTATTTAGTAATTACAATACTGTGCAAAAGTCCTAAGCCACGCCTCATATATTTATGTTTTCCTTCCAAGGAGACAAAATTTCTTGTATTTTTTTTAAGTGGTCTTGATCAATAGTTCTCACAGTTTCAATTTTTTTCTTTAGAAACTGACTGCTTTTGCCACTCATCTTCAGTCCAGTCTTTGTACCCGACCACTTTCAGAGGATTTTGTATTCCTTTTTTTTTGTATGCTACTTAACACTAACTTATAACTCATGAAAGTTAAAAAAAAAAAAAAATGAAAGGAAACTGGATAAGTGGAGGACAAAAGAAGACGTGGCAGGCCTAAAAACTTCTTTACAGCAAATAAACAGTATCTGAAAGGCATGTCCTTAATTAATAGCAAAAAAATCCAAAGACCCGACACAAGACCTGAGAGATGTATCTGGCTCTGGTTGATCAATCTACTTGCTACTGAAGCTTCATCAGAAATGGTCTCAGTGGAAGGGTGGCTGTCAAGAAGCCATTCTTAATGAAGGGAAACTGACTGGCTGAGGTATGAGTCAGATATTCACTTTGTTTCCACGTTTCAGTAGATTGCTGCACCTACCTTCCATCTCCATTGTAAAATATGAAGGAATGAAAGGTGACTTTTGCACAGTACTGTATTTTTATAAAGCTGGTGGATGTGACTGAAAAGAACTGAAGAGTTGGCAAAGAAAGAAAAAACCTGGGTTGTCATTAAAATTGGATTAATGTTGATGTCATTGTGCTATGTAGCATACTAGGTTTAGTTGCCTGGAAACCACATAAACACAGATGCTTCTCATTAACCAGAGACTGCTGGTTTTTAAAGAAGAAACTGATTAATTGTCAGTGCACTTTTTTTTTTTTCTTAATTTCTTGGATAACTTTTGTGAAAACATTTATGCCATAAACACAGGAATGTTTCTTTCTCTAAAGACCATCCCACATAAAGAACATTGGACCCTCCCTGAGCACTAAATATCTGTGACTAATTAAGCAACAGTCAGATCTACTTTAGCTCATTTTGTAATGAATAGTTAAAGATCAGGACTGTGTGTATGTGACTCATTAGTAAAGCACCATTTAAGTTTGGACACTTTGTGGCTCAGTTAGATTTTTGTGATACTGTCCGCTAACAGCTACACATCCAGATCTCTCTTAGACATTGCTGGTGATCTTGGTAGTGCAGGATGCCACTACTTTAGTTTCATTAAACATTTAAGGTTTTCTGCTAACCTGCCACTCTTTGGTTTCTTTAGGCCTCATCCTGCCAAATGGAGACATAAACTGGAACTGCCCGTGTCTGGGCGGGATGGCCAGCGGACCGTGCGGCTCTCAGTTTAAGGAGGCCTTCTCGTGCTTCCACTACAGTAAGGAAGAAGTGAAGGGCTCCGAGTGCATCGACCACTTCCGTGACATGCAGGAGTGCATGCAGAGGTACCCCGAGCTCTATCCCCATGAGGAGGATAAAGATGAGTCCGCCGCCCCGTCTGACAGTGCTGCCTTAACGTCCGATAGCGACTCTACTGTGGTCACCTCAGCTGTTTTGTCTGACACCACCTCACCTACAGACGGCCAGACTGCCAGCTAGAGTTGATTAGGTCAGCATTAGAGACTTGTCCAAAAGGAGCTCCAGTTGGTCTCTTCTCCTCCTCAAGCCTTCAGAGAGGGACTATTGACACAGTTCTGACACTCACAGGAAATCGACGGGCCATCAGGGGAAGAATTTCAGAGAGACGTAGAGTGTGTACACAAATACGAGCTGCTTTATTGGCTGAACACTTAGAAAAAAAAAAAAACCCTAATTGAATTATGTGATTATTGACAGTGGGCCAAGTGATTTGCTTCAGGGACATCAGCTGAAATGCTCATTTTTATGCAGTGCAAACGTCACTTGCTTGTTCTCACGTCGGTCATAATTTCAGCATTTGTAACTGCATCCAGAGGTCAGTTGTGTAGGAGCATTAATTTAAGTCCAACTAAGAAATCACAGCTGATCTTTTGATTTGAGTGACACTCAGCTTTATTTAATCTCAGACAGTTTTTCAGCACTTCAACTTGCTTTCCACCACTTGAGACCAAAGCAGAAATAATCGACTAGAAAGCTGTTTGAGATGTTCTGTTTCTGACTTGTTGGCATCATGTATAAACCTAATGAGTCTCCATCTATAACTGTTGGATTGGTCATCTCTTCTGTTAGTTTTCTGTCTGGCCTGTCACATTCACCTGTGAATGCATTAATATTTTGTCGTCTCAATGCAATCAGGAGTCTTCAGTTGAATGCTGTGGTCACCGCTCGTGGTTTTTCCAGATTAAAATGATTGTCTGACATTTTCAATCTCCGTTTTGCTTTTATTCTAAAGAGAGAGGACAATGTCCCAGTTCCTTGTAGGATAAACATTTATATTTATTAGACAGTCGGTTGCCTCATTCTTCAATGCTCAGATTCAACAAGGTGCTGGAAGTGTCCTAGAGTTTTGAGTTTTTAATGACATCATAGTTTTACGCAGCTGTCCCAAGTTGGCGAGCACCACATTCACATTTGGCTGCGCTCTGGTGACTGTGCAGGCCTCTGTCCCACTTGCTCCAACTGATTGTCATGAAAGCAGGCTGAGATTATATGAACTTTGTGACATGACATGTTGTCCTACTTAAAGTAGCTATTAAAAGATGAGTAAACTGAAATGGTAAGGGAATGCAGGTGGTCAGCAACATTACTCGAGTAGACTGTGGCATTTGAATTGTGCTCAAATGGAACTAAGGGGTATCAATAACCAGCCCCCTACACACGCTACACCCCTGAACTATGGATCCATGGGTTCATGTCAATTCAGTCCACCTGGCTCTGACAACCACATCATGTTCAAAGTCACTAAAATCCCCTTTCTTCCTCACTGCTATGCTTAAACTGCAGCAGATCCCCCTGGCATTATCTGCATATCTAAATTCACAGAGTCCATGCCACGTGATTGGCTGATGAAATATTTTCTATATGAGCAGATGTAACTGATGAAGTGGCTGTTGTTCATGTGTTAACCAAGCGTAAAATACTGTACTTTTCTGCTTATTAAATAAAAGGAGATGATGTATTATATTACAGGAAGATTTGTTAGCTTAACAAATCAAAGTATTTTTGCAGTGGGTATCCAGATCCAAAATGAAACTGACTGTGAAGGGGGGAAAAAACAAAATAAAATCAACTTTTTATACAAATTAGGTCTTTAACATCAAGTACAGCACCTTAAGTCAGACCACTTTAACATCCATTCACTCTCTTGCCCACGTGTTGGATACTTCTCTTCAGTTATGAGGCCTCAACGAGCCGGACGAGTTTGTCTCCTGGATTTTCAGTCCACTATCTGAATTGGTCACTCGCTCATGAGTATCTTGTAAAATCCCCCTGGATTGCATTCCTCCTCATTTTTGGATCATATGGATCAGGGGCATCCATTCCTCAGGCTGCTCGATATAATCAGACCTACATGAGGTGTCCATGGAACCACGACACTCTGTATAGTGACGAGCAAACGGCCCGTTCCAGGCTCCTCTTTGCCTGCAAGCAGGTACTCCATACCTGGGAGGAAAAAAAAAATAAAGATACTGTCTATGGATTCAATCTAACAACAAGAGTCTTTTTATTGCAGAATGTCAAACTCAGTGGGCCACATACAGCCCCCAAGTGCAATTTTAACAGCGTTCTTAGTTTTTCTACATGATAAAGAAATCTGTCAGCAGGACTGTAATTATGAAGCAGAATGTTTTTGTTAATTCACAGAAAATGTATGATTTTATTTATTTATTTGCTTTAAAAATGTAAAAAATAAAATAAAACAGAAATTTCTATATTAGGTAGATGATGAAGATGAAGCTTGTGCGTAATAAGGAAGATCTGTATTCACTCATTTGTCTATTCATTACATCACTTCCACTTTCCCTCGCTGTAAATCGCCATCTCCACCTCACACAAGTCCCTTCATCCAAGCCTCCATCATATCGTCACCACCACTGTCGGTGTCTAGACTTTGGAGCGTCCTGCCCGGCTATCACAGCTGGGATTTCATTCTGCTGCTATTGGGGCATCAGTCTAATCGCCAAATAGCATAATTGAATTCTGTATATCAATAAGTCATATTCAGTTCCTTCTAATGATCTCTCCTTATTAAAATTTATTTCAATTATTTCATTATTTTAGTTTGAATGGCTGTGGGGGGGTCTTTAATAGTCAGACAACCTGTAAAGTTAATGAAAATACAATAAAAAGTCCAAAATTTATGACCCTCCTTCACATTTTCCAAAGATGTCAAGTGGACCGGATTGAAGTCTTCTAGGTTTCACCCCTGCTTTACTGTTGGTGATGGTGGATAATAGTTGGTTTTGGAGATGCCTTTTAAAGATATGCTTGAAACATTTCTTACCTGGGTTTAAAATGGGGCATGTGCAGCCAAGGCTGGTCCAGGACAGAGGATAGATGCTGGTGGTTCCTAAGCGCAGCGCCGCCTGACCTGATCGAAGGACCTTGCGAACTTTGACATGCACTTCTGCATGGCTGCCTTTGTCATGAGCAGACAGGACATTGGCCTTGATTACTGTAACAGGCCCCAAAGAAAGAAAACAGAGAAGTCATTCTGAAGCTTAAACCAAACTGCAGATTTATGTAATTTTTTTTTTTTAAACAAGTGAAGGCTGGACTTTTTGTTGCTTACTATAATCATGTTTGGTCTTGCAGAGCTCAGACACACTTCTCAGCTTTTTCTCTTTACAGCTACACTTCCCTGTGTATAGAAACAGAGTTATGCTCTGTATTTACATAGGAGAAAAATGGTTGAAACAATTTTATTCGCCATAATGCAGAGTAACATCACCTGTGTAATGCAGAGCAGAGATCGTGAGCTCCTGAGACAAGTGTGCTTCTTCTTCAGTTGGCAACAAATGATCCAAATCAGGGATTTTCCCACCGATGGGCACATTTAACATTTGCTTATTTGTGTAGCTGTAAAAGTGGATTAAAGCATGTGATTATTACCAATTACTCATCATCCATTAAATTTAGTCTGATAAGTGAAAAATATCTACCTGTGGAGACACTGGCCAGTGAATGGATCACACTGGTGGGGGCATGTGCAAGGTTTGCATCCCTCCCCTCCAAAGCCCCAGTAGCCAGGCAGGCAGTGGCTGCAGCTTGTCCCCCCTACACCAGATTTACAGTGGCACTGGCCACTCCTAGGGTGGCACCAGGGTCTTTCCTTTCCAGGTGGAGGAGGGAAAGAACCCTGAGGATCACACCAGCAGCCTGAGTTGCAACAGTTAATTAAAAACAGTTAGAAAAATGCCAGCAGGTGGAGCTATAACATTTGTAAGCTTCCCCTACATTGAATCTCTTTTACTAAGAACAGCTACAGACATATCAGCCAACCCAAAGACACAGTAAAACACCGCTCTGCCTTGTGACTCTTACGTGTGCACTTGTGAGGGGAGCTGAGGGGCAGGGATGGGCGGCGGTGGTAGCCATGGCGACAGCGATGGCACCTACGCCCCGCGGTGTTGTGCTGGCAGTCCTCACACACACCCCCACTGAGTCTGCCAGAGGAAAGCCATGCCCGCTGAGAGAAGTGACAGGTAGCTGCGTGACCGTGGCACTCACACTCTTCAGTCGTGAGGATGTGTGATGTCACAGCGATCAGAGAGATGAGAGAAAGTGAACAGGTAACACACTTGGCATGGTCTGATTTACAGTTAAAACAACCACGCCATACAACTGTGTATTTAATTTCAAAGGTTTGGACTGCATTTAATTTTAGGCACGTGAACACGATTGCTTCCCGTCTTATTCATACACACTCACACACAAATAACCATACATGTTACTAGACTCACATCTGGAGCAATTCTTGGTCCAGGATCTTAGCCAGGTGGAGTTGAGGTTTGCACCACCAACTCTGCAATTAGTAGACAACCCGGATTCCACCACCTCTTCCTCTAACTGTTTACATCTTTCCCCCCGATGCTCTAAAATCTTCTCTCCTCTCTGTTTTTTTCCTTTGTCAGCAAAATGGCATGTCACTGATGTAACAGCTGTACAGAGCTGGTGTTGGTCACTTACTCTGGCATGGGTTGGCCTCCCCACTGCTGCCGTTGGCAGGCCTCCAAGGTCGATCATTGTAGAGCGGGGCGCACTTGTCACAGTGATCTCCTGCTGTGTGGTGAGTACACAGACACCTACCAAACACCTGGAAGACACATCTGGTGCTTCATCTACATTTGATTTTGTTACAGATGCCTGCTGTCCAAAGAACCATAAAATATATCAAGGCTGGTAATGTAAAGTGTAAATTTAAAGGACCTTTAACTGTGACCTAATCTAATCCATTTAAACCAGTTTTCTGAGTATGTAATTCATTATTTTTGTACCGTTTTCACTTCAGTGTTTTATCTTTTCCTTTTGATACAAGCATACATACATGCAGGATAGAATGCTCACCATGTTACTGTCCTCTGTTTCCTTGTTCCCATTGTTGTGTGGTACACAATACTCAGCATGCCCATGGCACAGGCAGGTGCCTCTTGCCAGTAAAGTATAAATAGCATAAGGTGCTGAAGAAGAGTTTTCTGAACTGGATCGGGGGGTCTGGACTGAGAATGTGAAGCTTGACCAGCGTCCTGGGGGGGTCAGAGCTGGGTGACAGGTCTGGGATTTTAACAGTCTGATACGGAGATTTGTGATGGTCAGACGAGAGAGGGCCTCCGGACTGTAGGGGTCGAGTGTCATAGCACTGCTGGGGTTTAGAGTACGTAATATGACCTAGGAGGAGAAACATAGCTTTAAACTGCACTGAATGAAACATTTGCACAATGCGTTATATCCAAATATCCTCTACCTCTCCACCCGTGCAGGGCGCAGCATCAGTATAGCGGGATGTACACAGTGACCCTGGCTGATCAAAGTCATCAGGCAAACCGAATTCTATGCTGCAATTATACGCAAAGACCTTTACAGCTTCCCACGTCTTTCCAAAGTCCACTGAGCGTTCAATGGCCATGGCAGCAGGCCGTGGTGACTTGAACACCAAAACCAGGTGAGTAAGATAAAATTTCGTTTCCAGGTCTAAACGTATCTCATCCTGCTGCTCCCGCATGGTAGTACCTCCACCTGATGCCCACCAGGTATCTGGATGCAAGAAAGGGTCATCAGTCATGTGAAGAGCTGGGTGAGGATCCTGAGAGCAGGCCTGGGGACTCACAGAAGGTTGGGGACACAGAGGATGCTGGGATGTGCTGTTCCCACAGCAGTTCGAGAGGGTGAACAGGGTCCTGCCACTTGCCAGGTTTCCTATGGGTGGACTACAGGCATGGTCCAGGCAACTAGAAACTGAGGCAGAGGGTGAATGAGAGTCAGTGAAAGTGTGAGACAGTAGTGGAAAATGTTTATCTAGTGAAGCCATGACTGAGGATTACAGATTGTTCTTTTGATGTCCTTGCTGCCAGTGCATTTTCCAACACATGGCAAATTGTGTTGCAATGAGCAGCACATTGACAAAGCCAAAGTGCTGCCCATTGCGTTTCCCATGAATATTTAATTTGCCTGACCGCTGTGCTGTCACAGAATCCTGTCCTGGACAGCGTTAAGACTCGGGTTACATGTAATGGAAGGACACAAAGCTGTCAGACTATCAAATGCATCAGGAGCGAGCGTGACTTTTGCTTTACATTTGAGACAAGATATAAAAACTCAGCGAGGTCCTCGGTGTCATAGAAATTTACATCCTTTACAATAACTCGGTAACTTAAAACATAACCCGAAAGCAGAGGGGCCAATGTCGCTGCTGATTTTTAGAAACAAGAGCATCACTACAAACGGATGATGCGCCTCACCTGCTTCGCTGCCGCGCGTCACAACCAAAAATAGCCAACCGAGCGCCACCAGCATTAGATGTCGAGGTGTCCCGAGCATATTAGACAGCGTTGTCCTCGTTCCTGCTGTGTTTACAACATGCACGGTGCGTCACACGCTTTCCCACAGAGATGGGTCCCAACATAATGTGTGCCCTAATTAACAGTCCAACTCATTTCTTTTGCTAATTACGCAATGCACAAAGTGTCCAGATAAATCCAAGAGTAAGTAAATTTTTTTTCCTCGATGTCCTTCCAGGAACAGTGCAGACGTCTGATGCTCAGTTCATCGTTAGGGACAGCTCTCTCGAACAGATGCGGTCTGTGCGTTTCAGGTGCCCCAAATGAGAAGTCAGTCTGGATTTGGTAGCGGATTTAAAACGAAATATTGCTAATCTGCACGTGCTAGACCTTTCATGTCCCCCATTCTGCGCCAACTAAAATGCAAATAAACTCAAGTAAACGTTTCCATGAATATTCAGCCAACCCGACATCTGTGTGCACCGGCCAAGTCCAAAGCTCCATGCATTTATGCACAGAGAGGAGTGGGGGCTCTATTTATGGATTTCCTCCACCCACACACACACGCACACACAAACAAAACAACCTATTTTGCTTGAATCTGCCAATCTTTTATCCACATTGTGCGTCGTGCACTCTGGGGAAGGGGCCTGCGATTATAATGTGAGTCAGTCTCACGAACCTTAATAGCACTGTTTAATGACATTATCTGCTTCTGCCCCCTTGTTTTTCAGCTGCATTAATTCCAACTCATAATGCTCTTTGAAGTCTGTAGCGGGAAGAAATCCGAGACGGGAGACAAAAATACTCCTTTGTGCAGTTATTTGCAACTTGATGGACATCGTGGCAACAAAAACAACGTTAATGCAAATGAGATGGACAAGAAGAGGGCAATTCTTCTATAAAAACCGGCTGCCTGGATAGATTACAGTGACATTTTTCTTTTTTAACACTGGATAATAAACACATGGTCTGGTACATAGTGGTACTTAAAAAATATTTTCAACCACAGGAAACATACTGTACAGTTCTTCGCTGAGCTCGATGCATTTTCTCTTCCTGGCACACACACACAACAAATTGGGACAATAAACGCAATGTCTCCTCAGTTTTATGGCTTAACTTCAAATACAGGGGCGCTCGGAAAATTGGAATAGACGCACAGAATTGGATTGGTTTCCATAAACGTCCCCAGTGACATAGAAAGTGTTTACAGGACTGCCTGCCTGGTTTTGCGTGAAGTTAAAAAAAATGGAATTAGAAAGACTAGCATGGATCAGCCATGATGTATTATTTTTGTTATCTTCAGGAAAATGACAGTTAATTTTTATTTTACCTCTACAATAAATAATAGTCCTTGAAAGTGCATTTCCCATCCTTTATGTCCGGAGTCAGAATATTCGAGAAGACATCATTTATTTATTATTATTTATTTACATTTAAGAATGTATTTCTTTTTTAATACAAATATACCTTACTCAATATGGACATAAAAAATCTATCTAAATTTGTTAATGCAAAGTCAACTATGAACACCAAATTTCATAGGAAGTTATTACCCATGAGGAAATCTGTGCCTGCTTCATCTGTCTCCCTCAAAATAACTGACGGAGTACTCCTAGCCCACCTGACTGTGTGTGATATTTTAAATTGGGAGCCATTGCATTGCAATAAATACTTCTAGCCATTAAAACTGTGCAGACCCCCACCAATATGTTTTGAATCTTGAAGCCAAAACAAGCAGTTAAATGCAATTTTCTTGCAGAGGTGATTGCTTGTTGCTCTTTAAAATGTTTTATAGCTCTGCTGCAAACTTTGACCTCAAACCTACAATTTTAGAGCCTTTTCCAAAATGATAACACTCAGATGTCATAAGAACTTCCACTAGAACCAGCTGGACCACGGCAATGATTTGACTCTATGCTATTTCCATTACCCGTCCTAATTAAACGCACAAATCCACACGGACACCTGTGATGTGATGTGAATATGTGAATATCAGCTCCATGTGTGCCGTTAATGCAGAACCGACTCTAAATTGGGCTAAAGCAGTCATAAACTACAGTGTGTCTGTGTGTCTCCAGCATTACCAGATAACAGCAAATCCCTCATAAATGGTATTGCCCTAATCTCCCATAAAACTATTCTTAGCATGTAGTGCACCGCTGGAGTGAAACGAAAGGAGAAACCGTGAGATGTGTGATGTGGATGTAGGCCAGCTTCTCAGGCTTTGTTGTGTACAGGCCCACCAGGCACTAGCTGCTCTTAGAGTGGAATGCAAGAGGAAAGAGAGATGAAAGAGTGAATGAAGAAATTTACAACAGATATAGATGAAGTGACATCCATATGAGATGATTTTTTTTCTACAGCATTTGTTTTTTTTTTACACAAATAATGCTTTGACAATAAAAATGATCATTCTGCTGTTCATTTTTTTTTGTATGTATGTTAGTAGGCTTAATAGTAAAGTGTGAACATATTTAAAAAATAATTCAAAAAAGAAGAAATTACTCCAATCCACTGTTTCCAACATGTGCTGCACTCTTTTTTTTTTCCCAAGCAAATACATTCTCTCAATGTTCAAGATGTATCTTCATCAAAGCTCCCAGCTGTGAGAGGTCAAATACCAGCCTGAAAGGGTCAGGGGGATCTCCTACCTGCCCCATGACTGCTCCTCTAATTGCTCCTCTTTCTCTCATTTACAGGGCTTAATGGGGGCCGGGGGGGTTAGAGAGCCAGGGTCAGAGGAACAGGGACCCCCACCTCGCACCCTTAGTGTTTGTCCAGGCTGTTCATACATGTGTGTGTCAAGCACATGTAGTCCACACTTCTGCATCTCCTTCTCCCTTCATGCTTTATTTGTGATCTACATGTCAGCTCATTTGTATCTCCAGGGATGAAGAGGATTAAGCTCCTTCCTTACATGACTGCACATGGGCCTCTGAGGCTGACATGATCAAGCTTTCATTGGCTTTGACTTTTTTTTTCCCAGTCTAATTTAAAACATCTCCATTTTGTTGTGGACATTTTGCTATGGCAATACACGGTAGGATTTCATATGACGTTATCCACTGGCCACAGGGACAACCAGTAAAAGCCATGGTGTGCTTGAGTTAAGCACTCGGGTTAGAATTAATTGGCATGTTGAAATTTCTTTTAACTTTGAGTCAGATTTCTTTTCTTTTCTAGGCTTTTCAAGATGAACTAAATAGGATAGATAGCTGAGTATATCCAATAAATCCTACTAACAATCAACAACTTTTAAATACTTTATTCTGAAAACATCGGTTGAAATGTCGCTGAAAGATCTATAGTTCAAATATAATGGAGAGATGAGAGGTGTATGTCTCCAGGATTGCAGGACCAAGTCAGTCCATTGCTTTAATTTGTTATCACTGTGAGAATGATAACCAGTGTGGAAAGCTTACTGGTGTTTATTGTAACAGTCCTCATGTCACACAGTGACATTAATCAAGCGCACAGACAGCTTACAGGCAGACTGCTAACTTGTGCATTTGCACATCTACTTTGCATGTGTGTGAGACGATGTGCATGCTTACGTTCCAGCATCATAAGTTTAGATTACACTGTGCCTCTTTGATGTGAGAGAATGAATGACACAGATTAAGTTGTCAGGCCAGAAAATGATAGACGCCAGATGAGGCAGAATGACAAATAATGTCCTCTGGGGAAGCCCAGGGGCACACTGCCAAAACAATAATATGTGCATCTGTGAACTCGGGTGGATTTGTGAGTGTTTGCTCACAGAAGAGTTATGACTATAGTCTTACATATGTGTAACCTTAATAGAAACAATCCAGAACTGTTCCTATATACAGAGAAAATGGGAAAATTAGCCTCCCTGTGACATTTTATTTTTTTGTTTAAAATTTTAAAAATACTTTTTCAACATAGCATTTCTAAACATACTTGTTTTCCTTAGAAGAAGAAATCATTTCTGCTTGACACCATAACAGTATTATTTCAGAAAGAACAAATAATATTACCAAAGCCTGTGTTGTTAGCTTCCTGAAAAACTGACCTTTTCATTGAGCCATAACATAAAGCACTGCTGTGCAGTGATGTGCTTTAACTTTGTGATACTCAAATCAAGTTTAAACTGAGCATTATCTCCAATTTACACACAGTATAAAAACATCAGCAAAGGTTTAAGCTGTCATTTGAGAAATAATCATGCCAAAAACAAAAGAAATCCCTTTAGACTTGAGGGAAAAAAAAGAATTGTTGATGCTCACAAAGCAGGAGGTGGATATACAAAGTTATCACAGAGTTTCCAAGTATCATCAAGAAATTCAAAGAGTGCCACACAGTACAGAATAAGACTGACAAAGGTAGGAAGAAAAGGATTTCAAACGATTTCATCTCTAGCTAGTTTTGAAATGTGTCTAAAAATCCCAAAACAACTGCCAAACACTAGTGAATGACTTAGCCAGCTTGGGAATTGTAGTCTCAAAGAACCATGCTCAGCAATAGGTGAGCTCCAATTCTGCAGAAGTTACACCTTCAAGCCAGACTGAAGTATGCTAAGGACAGCCTTAAGAAAGATTATGCATACTAGAAGCGCGTCATTTGGTCAAATGAAATAAACTAGAGCTCACTGGCCATAAAGATGCTGCCTTTAGTTTGGAGAAAGAAGGGAGAGCTCAGGAAGCGCGTGTGAGACTTATTGAAAACTACAGCAAACTGCTGCAGGCTGTAATCCAGCAAAAAGGACACAGAATTGATGATTAGCAGAGGGTGGGCTAATGATTTTAACCCTGGCAGTCTTTGTTTCTGTGTGAAAAGTAAAATAATGTAAGCATTCAAAATAAAACCAGGATATTTGGAAAAGCTGTGTTAAAAAAAATTCTGTGCCCTGTTTGACAGCATTTGGCAAATACTTAAAAAAATAAATAAATTTAAGAATAATTCTGCCCTCATCCATATTCTTTATTGATTCTAAACAAGGGGGAATGCTGGGAATGCACCAGTTGAATGTTGATGGCTTATTAATAGATAGAACTGTATACTGTACACATACACACATGCAAGTACACATTCTAAATACTGTCCCCTTAATCTTTTGTCTCTGATTTTTTTGAGTATATCTGTTTATGATAATCATCTAAGAAACTCACTATTTCCTTATGTTTGTCACTCACATAAACACACTGTCACTCTGATACATGAGCATATGCATGAACACATGCATGCAAACACTGACACAGTCACTTGATAACTTTCTACTTTG
>VVHJ01023592.1:1549-26025 GCA_015107715.1 Tylochromis polylepis
AATGCAAAGGGACTCATGGCAAACCTTAAACGCACTGATGTGTTAACATAATCTGGATTCAGTGTTTTTATAAATCTGCATTCTTCATCAAAACAAGGAGCAGACTTCATTACAGCAGCGTAATGTTCAGAGTTGCTGACACTTCAGCAGGTTATTCACACACAATGGAAATACACATTTGCACCTCCAGGCACGCAGCTAACAAGTTGGTAACCCCATAAGCCAACAATTTTGCAGTAATCTTAGTTTCATAAATATCACACACACACACAAATAATTCAACAAAATTCTCAAGTTTGCATGTCATAACGAGATTTATTTGGCATTGTCGAAATACGTTCTACAAATACATAGATTTAGTTCAGTTTCATATGTTCAGCTCTGTTAAATTCTCTTATTTTATTCATTATTAATTTCTTTCTCTCGCTTTGCCAGTGCTGGAGCGTCCGTTTGGCTGCTGAGGCCTGCTGGCATCACAGGGAGCAAAAGATGTGCTCTTGAAGGCATCTTTATGTACAGCAAGTGCTAACTGGGCCATACCAAGCACTGCTCCATAGTGAGAGGCATGATTAAGTCATTCATCTTAAATATGTTGCCTGTTTTAATGCCTGAGTTGGTATTTGGTTATTTTTGGATTTGATTACTATTCATTTAAAGTAATTATTAAACTGACTATTGGTTTTGTTTCTTCAATATTAAATCATTTGTTAGTATTTGTTCCCCACTTGTGTGTAAAACTGGTTTGATAAGCCAGTAGTTTAGTCCCTTTTGTCAGCTTAGTTTTTGGATCTGTTGAGTGGTTAGGTTTCATTTCCTGTTGACTTTATGATTTTAGTTCTGTTCAAAAGGGCCCGGTATTATTGGATGACTTTTGTATAACTTACTTTTTGCATTTTTGGATAATTAAAACCTGTTTTTCCTCAAAATTGCTATTGTGTCCTCATGCCTAACCGTCTCAGTCCCTCACAGTCACGTTGTCAGGTTTGTTGATCATTTTCATGGATGGTTCATTGCTGTGAATTTGGGTGGTCTAATTATTTTCTTTCCTTTCATAAAGAATGGTTCACTGTATCCTGTTAAAGGGAGCGAATAAGCTTCCTTTTGTATTTAGAGAATTCAACCAGCTCTTATTATGACTGTTATGCAGATACTTCTGGGTCACTTCACTCTGGAACGCTCCTAAGCTAAACTATTTGACTGCGCTCCAGAATTGTTTGAGTGCCCTGTCTCTCTTGAGCTGCGGAGCTTGGAATGTCCACAAGTTACCAGCCATCAGCTTAAAAGTGATGTGCGAAGAGCGAATCGCTGTCAGTGTGTACGCAGCTTTATGGTTTATTCATGCCAAACACAGCGTTAAGAGACACACGGCAAAGCAAAAGTGTATTTCATGCCACTTGATTACACACAGCGTCTATGCAAAAATGCATATTGACACTAGGAACTATATTTGCATGAATAATCTGAGGTCATCTGGAGTGAACACACTATTATAATAATGTGGTAAAATTGCAAAACAAGACACAAGTGGTCTCTGTTGCTAGTCTTATTGAAATATTATTGAATTTAACACGATATTCATTTTGTAAATTTTGGTCACTGGGCATTCGAAACAAAAAGGAGGATATGTTTTAAAAAAGGTTTACTTTAGGGCGGGTCTACCCACTGATTATCCTCCTTTATATCCGTTTCTCAGTCAGATCCACCTCTCGATCATCATATCTGATTCCAAAACTGCAAGATGGCGACAGCTTGCGCCTTCATAAAAATACCTCACTAACCAATGGGTGACGTCACGCTGGCTATGTCCACCTTCTATTTACAGTCTATGGTTGCCAGTGAATTAGATTAGTTCAGGGTTAGAAATTTAACATTTTGACTTTATGTGCGTGAGTGTCACTGCATCTTGTTGGTTGTGTATCTGCGTTTAGCACATGTGAACTGCTAGCCAGAGTAAGCATTAGTGCCAACCTTATTTTAAACTAAACTAAAAATCTTATAAGCCAACTTACATGCTCGAGATTTAAGAGAGAAAAGGTTAAGAACTCCTTCACAGTTCTAAGCACCATGAGTTGACATACTGGTTATATTTCATCCCAGTTACATTTAAGTAATGACCCAGAACCTAGAAGTGCGTCGTTTCAATCAGCAGTGATTACACACACAGCCAGCTGATGTTTTGCTTCATTGGCTCAGTAATCAACTGTAAAGACTGCGCGTCTGCACACAGATTTTGAGGAATGGGTGTGGTAGGCAGAAAACACGGAGCAAACAAAAGGAAAAATGCTCCGAAGCATCTGCAAACCTTCAACAAAACCTCTCTTCATTTGTTGCCTTCCGTCACATGGAAAAAACAAGGCTTTTAACCTTAACTCGTATCTTATGATGTATACAATCCTTAATAACTCATAACCAAACCCGCCTCAGCTGTTATCACTAAGGTGCCTTTGCCCTTTTGCCGTGCATCTCATTTACATCGTGTTATTGGGGAGATACAGGGCCGCTTCTAATGTGCTCTATCAGTGCTGTATTGCTGTGAATGTGACCTGTATGAATGTTAAGCAGGTTGCTGCCAGGAGGATAATTTGTGTTCCCTGGATGGATAATTACTGAACAACAAACAGGTTGTCAAAAACTAAAAACAACTGAAGAAATGTGTCAAACTGAGATCTGATTAGACAGCTTCATAATAAAAGGGGACCTATTATGCTAATTTCCAATACCATGGTCTTATAGTTAAACTCTATTAGATTAGGCTGGCCATCCTTATTCATCTCATACTGGGCCTTGGTGCAGCCCCTCGAATTTCATCTGCTGTCTGAAACAACCTGGTTTAGCACCCTTCAAGCTAAATTTTATATGATTGGTTGCTCCTTGCACAGGGGGTTTGAACAGCAGGAAGATGACCACTTTAAGAAACATCACACAGAACCAAAAGCAGCAAACCAGAAACTCACCAATTCAGAGCTTTTTAGCACTCAGGAATTACCTGTACATACACTGACCTCATTATTTGAAACTCTGGCCATTTTCTAATATGAGCATCCAATGCTGTAACAATATAGCTCATTGGACACCTTCCTAGTAGCAGTTTGCTTTTCAGAGCTCCCTTAATTCCATGCTTTCATGTTGTTTATGCCAAATTACGACACTACTATCCGAGACTCATCAGACCAGGCAATGTTGTTCCAATCTTCTCTTGTCCTATTATAGTGAGCCTATCCAAATTGAAGCCTTGTGTGGTCTCACCCTGCTATAGTCCATCTGCTCCAAAGTTTAACATGTGCATTCAGAGACGCTCTTCTGTATACCTTGGTTATAATGTGTGATTGTTTGAATTACTGTTGCCTTCTTATCAGCTCGAAGCTGCCAGTTATTCTCCTCTAACCTCTGATATCAAACAGGCATTTTCACCAAGCGAACTGCTGCTGTATATTTTCTCTTTTTCAAACCATTCTCTGTAAACCCTGGAGATGGATATGCAGGAAAATCCCAGGAGATCAGCAGTTTCTGAAATACTCAGACCTGCCCGTCTGGCACCAAAAACCATGCTGCATTCAAGGTCACTTAAATCATAGGGTTCCCCCACCCCCCATTCTGATGCACAATTTGAACTTCAGCAGGTTGTTTTGACCATGTCTATATGCCCAAATGCACTGAGTTGCTGTCATATGATTGGTTGATTAGATATTTGCATTAAAAAGGTGTACCACCAAAGTGGACGGTGAGTGTGTATGTAACAGAAGTCAGGAAAAGCAGGTGATGAATAAAGGAACAACTTGAAATGCCAGAGGTGTTTTGTGGGCCCAGATTTCTCAGAATACTCAGGAAGTGATGGCATGTCAATATAAATCTTATCAGGCAGAAATGAAAAGCTCGAAGTCGTCCACCCAGTTGATTGGTTGTGTGGTGCTGCAAAAGCCCTTTGCATTGAAGTCCGTCACCCTTCAGACTGAGGTGCTAAGAGGCAAGAGGTGGTTCTTTTTCTCTCAGCAGCCATCAGGATGAGAGGTTTTGATTAGCTGTTTTTCTGGTGGTCCCACTGAGCCTGGAGGAGTGGAGCTGTTGATGGAGTGCTCCTCTGACGGGTAAAAACACAGTTAGCCATAAAACTCCTCTTTTTTTTCCTTTTACCAGTGATATTGTTTATGACACTTCCCAGAGAGAGGGTTTTTTTTTTTTTAAAGACGTTGGATCTGTCATGGCATGTCACGTAAATAAGACTGAGGAAGAAATACTGCTGTTTTTATCATCAATCTGTAAAGGACAATGGAAATGAGAATATTGTGAAAGAAAGATGGGGTAGTTTTCCACCACTATTGTGCTCCTCTCCGCCAGCCTCTGGGTTTATTTCTGCGAAATTTATCTGTAATGCTTCTGGCGCTGCTGAATTGCGTTTCTCATACCTGCAGCCAGTCTACCCAGAGTTCTCAGAGGGATCTGCTGAGGCTCGGTGGACGCTGTGTCAGACACATTTAGATTTCTGCCTTTCATATTTCCACCCACACAGCTACCCTGCACAGTTGCTGGTGAATGCTGCTGAAACCTGCGATTTTCCCAAATACATACAAGAAGGACAGAGAGCTCTGAAGACAGACCAAAAGCAGCATCATTTCTTACAAATCGCAAAAATGAAAATAAAGGAAAAGTTATGTACATCTGCTGTAGAACCAAAAATGTAACTGCTGTCTCATTACATTGCCAGTGTCCATTAAATAAGGGCTTTTCAGTGATTGCATTTAAATGTACATTGTAATCTACTTGTGAAAAAAAACGCATTAAATTCACATTTACAGTGTCTTTTTTTTTCTTCTTCTTTTGCTGCTTTATTCAAGATACCAGCAGCAAAGTGTAATAAAATAGGGTCTGTCACAGGAGCTGTTTATAGCAGGATTAGTCATAGAAAGCAGCCCACTCCCCCCACCCCCCCACGACAGTCAGTGTATAAAACACAAGAACACATCAGTAGATCAGGAGAAAGCTACTAGAACAGGGGGAAACCCATTCAGTTTGAATGTTGCTCGTGCTTATACAGCCAAACAAGATTACCATATAGAAGATGTTTTAAAGTTCAAACACGCACCCTTATCCCCTCTGAAATAAGCTCAGGTATTGTTATGCTCTTCATTTTCATCTTTCCCCATTATGTCCTCTATGTAACTCTATATTATTGCGGCACTACAGAATTAGATAACCACTTCTGGTTATGGGAAATAAAAGCCGTGTTCCCAGTGCTGTGTTATTGTCTAGAAACAACACACTTGATGTGAAAAAAAAAGAACAGATACTCCAAAACAAAAACGCTTCATTATTATTTTTCTTGGACTTATAAGTAGTCAGGCTCATTTTTTGGTCCAGAGATACTTCAGATTGCTTTTATTAAACTTCTCCAGTGCATAAAAGTGATTCAGACATTGGCTAAAAACTCATTTATTCAAGAAGTATTGCCTGTCCTCTCTCCTCTTGCTGAATCATATACCATGTCCCATAACGTGCTCCTCAACATTAATGGCTCACGCTTTTATCTCAAGCACAGCTTTCCTTTATCTTATTTTTTTCTGCCACCATTAGTCTCTTACATTTTCACACCTGAACTATGAGATATTGTTAGAACACTGTATCTCTGACCACTGCCGTCTCCATTTCTCTACAGCTGAAGTGTATTTTTCCATTCAACCCATTAACACCATTGAAATTATTCATAATTTCCTAATTCAAAAGCAGCATGTCTTTAAAGGCTCAATCTAAAATTTAAAACACAGGACTGTTTGACATTTCTTTTAACACCCTATAATGACTGACACCGGATAATGACTGGACGCATGCTGCTCGTGTTTACTGGTGCTTTTAAATGTTTATTTTTGGCTATTTGAAAACCATTTTTCTTACCTGTCCTTATCTTTTGTGCATGCATAATTTATGTGCTTATAAAAACATAATTTGCACCTTTTCCTTGGTAACCATGAATAATATATTGGACAGCAGTGAGCTGGAAAGTGCATTCAAGGAACATATATGTGTGAAGAATTCTTTTTTCTATGGTAGTGCCACAAGGGGTCACTGACTGGTGATGACTTACTGTTAGGGCATATGTGTAAGGACGTAATGATTCAGTGCCTGTCTGACGACATCAAGGGTAGACAGAGCTCCAGTTTATTTAATCACAGGAGAAAGACTGGTTAGCATGCCTTCTCTACCCGGTAAGATCTCCTACCAACAGTTAGATCAGTAATTTGCTGGAAAATGACGCAATTTCTTTAGTTTTGCGTCTGCACCTTACCAGAGTGGATTTTAAATCACAGACTCCCCCCATTTTCAGAGACTCCAAATTGAATGGGCAAACCAACATCATTTTAAATATAAGGACTGTTTTTCAATATTTGGAAATCTTTGCAAAAGACGTCTAGAACTTACAAAAGTCACCAAATGCTGTGTTTTCTGCCTTGCTGCTTGTTTGTGCGTCTTTCTGCATTCATTTTTGTATTTAATGAATGAAGAGCATATTCTGTTGGACTGAGATTGACTTATGACAGACTTTCCCATTGAAGAACATCCCATTTCTTTGCCTTGAGAAACTCTTGGGTTGCTTTTGCAGTATTCTTTGGGGTCACTGTCAAGCTCTATCCAGTCAGTTGCGCACCGTTTGTCTGCATCTGAGCAGAGAGTGTAACCCTGTGTATAATTCATCCTCCCACTTCTATCAGCAGTCACATCACCAATAATCACGACATAACAATGCCTCCACCATGTTTATTAGATGATGTGGTGTACCCTTGACATTACTTAATTATTCACCCGAGAAAGTAATTAGTTATACTACTCATTACATTACTTTCTCGTTTCTCCATAAAATGACCTGAAATGCATTGTCACCTAATAACCAGTTAACAATATGAACCTGAAGCTACAGTTTGAACACAAACCAAAGTTGAAAACCAGTCTAAAGAGACTTTAAAATGATCTCCACAGTGATTCTACTTTAGAAACATGAACAGGTAGAAACAAGGACTACAAGCCTGATTGGTCAGTACTGTGTTTGTTACCTGTTCAAATTTAGGGTCTAACTGCTGGGCTGGGGTCAGCATACACTCAGCTTTAACATCACTCCAGGTTCTTGGCTAGATTTGCATTAGTATGTTAGCATGCTGTCTGTGCGGATGCTTGCAAAGAGCTGAAGTTGTGTTAGCATAATACAATTGTTTCTGTCCTACATGCAGTTTTCACTTTATCATTATACTCCTGTCCTTTTGAGCAATACAAAATAAAAGTAATGTCCATATCGCCACCATTTTCCTTCTGCCACACATGAACTGAAGTCAGCTCATTGTAGCACAAGTGCAGGAAGAAGAAAAAAAAACATGTTTGTGTGATTCGCAGATAACCAAAGAACCTTTTAAGCCCAATAAATGGTATAATTGTAACTGTAATGCAATTACTGAATTTAGTGCATTATTGGGTTACTGAAAAATGTAATGTCATTACAGTGCATTACACCCAACACTGCTGACAATGATGTCCATGCCTCTTTGAGAGTGTTCTTGATTTTGTTAGATGTTGTTAAGTTGTTTTTATTGACCATAGAAATAATTCTGTCGTAATTAATTTTAGTCATCTTCTGTTGTCTTTCAGGACTTTCAGTGTTGTTGTTGAGCTGGCCAGTGCCTTCCTGGGGTGGGGGTTCAGTGTAATGACGCACTGCCTCACTTACACTGCATCTCGTTGGGCTTCATATTTAAAATCAAAACAAAAGCTATAAAATTCAAATTCAACACTTGAACCTGACTCCAGATCTTTTACCTTCTTCATTTACAAGGGAACAAGTTTCACTTAGTCATGAAACCGCTTGCCAGTCAGCTGTCTAATTAATTTAAAGCCTCTAAAAATGGCGGACTGTGTATAAAAATGAAGCTAAGCTATGGACGATTTGTAATCATTCATCTACCTGCTTCCTGGGCTGCTAGTATATGCTTCAATTTCATTTTCTCATGCTATCAAACTCAATTCTGATATCATTACTCTAGTCCAATCATTTTCTTGTTGGACTCATGGGAGCCAATCTGTGTATTTTAAATCTCAGTGCTCTTCTGGCATTCTTCTCCACCGCTAATGTCTAGACTCTGGGCGGTTCTGCCCTAACACCGATCACTGCTGAGATTCCATTCTGCTGTGATGGATCATCGACGTCTAATCACCAAATAGCTTAACTGAAGTCCGTTTTTCAATAAATCACTTTCATTTTTTTCCCAATTGATCCTTCCTTATTGACATTGCTGTAATTCCCAAACACTTCATTCAAAAATTTAGTAAAATCATTTGAATTAAAGCTGAAAGTCTGTAGGTCAATAACATACTGATATTTTTAAGGCAAACCTACAAAACCTACCTACATCACACATGTGGTACAAATGTGAGCTGTTTTATGAACTCCTGAAGAATCCCGTGTGGATATTTTCCACAGTCATTCTTTTTCACATGTGGCACAGAGCAGGACTCAATCTGCTTAATCATCCTTGCACTTGTGGAAAGATCTGAGAGAGCCACCAGGCTAGAGTCTGCATGTGGCAGCACAAATGATACCCTTTTGCTAGCGGTACATGTAAAGGCCACCTAAAAGTGAGCCTCTCCACTTGGCAACCATTTTGAAATACCTCTCAAAATTCAAGATTCAAGCGTTTACTCAGCCCCACGAATAAAATAATACAATAAAACTTAAAACTTCTTTTTGAACCAAAAAGAAATGATGCAACATGTAGCAGTGCAACCTTAATGTGACAATAGATACAACATAGCAGAAACAAATCCCACAGTAATAGAACCAGCAGCTGTTAGATGTTAGTATGAAGTGACTTTGTGATAGTGTAGTGTAACTAGTGCAGTGTAAATATGATAGCATTTAACATGGATCATTATGAGATGAAAATGTAAAATAACTAGCAGCAGTTTAAAGTTGTAGTGCATGGTAAACATATCAGAATGTACACCTACTGAAATAAATTAGCAAGCAGATTTATGACACACTGCTCTGTGACACTCAACACAAAAAGGTTCAGACATTTTTCATAGTGCATGTTAACACAGTCATTAGTCTGCATGCTGAACTTAAGTCTTTCTTGAATGTTTTCTCTGCTGTACAGTAAATATTGTCATTATTTTTCTTTGCTGAAATTAGCCCTACATGGTAAAAAATGTCTTTATACAGATGCTAATAAATGAAAGAGCTCAATGTCTTTCATTTATTGGGAAAGCAACCTACGTGTGATCACAATCGTTATAGATTTAGTCAAAGCTGATAAAATTTTTTTGGAGATGTTGCCCCAAAAGTTAGTTTTCAGAAGGTCCCCTCCCCTAGAAGTTACACTCCTGACATTATTTTTTGCTCTTGCAGAATTCTCCCATAGACTTTTGAGTCTATGAGTGCCATATCTTTATCTATCTATATAATATCTCCAGCAATTTCGCCAGAATATTAGCTCCACCATTCACACAAACAACAGGATAAAATCCAAACCGAATGTGTCAGACATTTGAGTTCTGACATGCGCCTCTGTTGGGTAAGGTCCAGAAAACTTCAAGGTTGCAGTGCACGTGTGAAAATGGTCAAGTGAACAGCAAATGCTACTCTTCACAGTCCAATTAAAATCTTTTAATCACCCCAAATTTAAAGATACTGTAATTGTATCCCATTATCCCCTCCATCCACCTTATCCTGCACAAGAGGAACGTCTTCATTGTTTCCACCCTATTAGTCCAAATACTCATACAAAGATGGCATCCTTGTAACATGTACGCAGACTAATGTGAGATACACATGAAGGACTTTGAGCATAGGATGTGGCTTTATTGCTGTATGCTACTCTCCACAGGTTAGTTAGCGGAAATAAGCTTTTCTGTGTAGGACATCTGTTCATGAGTAAACCTCACAAGATTTCCACACCAGTATGAAGCCTGGTCTTTCTGACACTCGATTCCTATCTCCAGTCGCCACTAAAGAGCCCGAATGTCATTAGCAGGAGCTCTTAGTAGCTCTAAAATCTAGTTATCACGTCATTTGAGGTCTCAATAGTCCCCAGCTTGTCCCTAAAGTGAGACACTGCCTCTCCTCCCTCATACAGCATTAAATCTTTCCCTCCTCTGCATTCAGCTGGATGGACATTTCAGTCGGATCTCATTGGTTTGGAGGGAAAAAAAAACTTGCTAAGTGAGAATGAAGCAAGAAGTGTTGTCTTGTGCTGCTGCTTTTGTGCACATCTCTCACTTATGAATGACTGTGCTTCTTTTTTTTAATGTTGTTCAAAGTGCAGAGGATTGTTGCAGCTCTACTCCAACGTTAGCTTTGAATTAGCATGAGTGTGCGAGCCTTTACACACATGAATGCAGCACGGACAAGAGGACAATCTGCCTCCGCCGCTGCACCTCCACAGAAAAAGACAACCTCAAGTTATTTCAGGAATCATTTCAACACTTGGTATAAATGGCCCGATAGTGTTCTGAAACACTGTTATATATCACTGCAGCTCGACCAGGTCTGAACTACCTTTCATCCCGTCTACTGATCGCTTTCTCACACACAGCCGCATTCCAGCACGTTCAGCTTGCTTTCCATCAGCCTACATATGTGTAAACACAAACCCAGACACACACATGCAGGCACACACATATTTGCAGTCAGAGTATTGCTCACTGTCAGAAAAGAGGTGTGAATTAATATTTCATGGCCCTCCACTGGCAGAAAGTCAGTCCATCTCCCAGCATTCCCATATTCTCGATGTGTAGACTCCATGCGGACCAGAGGTCATACAGGCTGATGCTGGTCTTTCTCCCGGACACACAGAGTTCATTGCCTCCTCTAATTGGCCCAAAATCGAGAAACTGCCCTCGAGTTCATTTTAAGCACATGACTACATCCTATGCACATGCACCAACATCAAAATCAAAACAGAAGAAATGCACTACGCGCACAACATTTCCACAGACTGCACAACCAGCCGACGCACTGACTAAGTAAGAGTGCATGGCAGTTCAATTATTCCTCACAATCTGAATATATATATAACATGGACAGCCATTTGGCGAGGCTGGTCATAATAAATCAGATGTGCGCTAAATGAAGTGTGCAGCTGACGCAAGCAAGAGGAGAATTCTTTTCTCCACGCCACAATGGAGAGCTCCGGGCTGCACTGTGGTCTGTGGTCACTGTGTGATCCAATTTATCCCCCTCTCATTACTTTTTAAAATTTTTAGAACTTTGAAAAAAGAAAAAAAAAAAAGAATAATGATCTGACACAGTAGTTCCATTTTTGTGCCATTTTTAGGCACTTTATTTTCTTTTTACTTTATTTTGTATTAAAATATTAGTAGCGTCTGAAATTTCATTCTCAAGGAGTGCGATGAAAATATGCCAGCAACCCAGTGAAAAATATTAACCTGGCCACGTTCTCATGGAGTGCCTGCCTTTTTTAAAATTTATTTATTTATTTTCTTTCTCGGAGCACTGGATGGATGAAGGTCATGCAGCTAAAGTCCTACGAGTGTATTAAAAGTCAAACAGAACTGTGTTTTTCCTTCATATTCAGCCAAGGCCTTCAAGATTAAATTAAAGGGAGTTTCTTTTGTCAGCATGCAGGAATTTAAATCAGGACTCCTGGAGTCTGTGCGTGCTCATTTGCATTCTGATGACGAGAATGAATCACACGTTAAATTGTGCTGAAACTTGTTTTTCAGTGAGAAATTCTGAAATTGGTAGTTCAACTCGACCACAAAAATTCAAATTTTATTTTGAAATGTGTTTCCCAGATAAACAATACTCTAATCTGTGATTCTAATAAACAGTCTGAAGTTGCTCTTTTCTGAACTTTTCCTGACAAACAACATTTTAATTACCATTTTCAGACACATGTTCTTTCGCGTAGTATTTCTGTATCCAGTTACAACCAGAGCTATCTTCTTTTTTCTTCCTTTTTTTTTTTTTACCACTATCTATTAATTTTTAAGGACATGGACTACAGCTGATTGTTTTCTCTCGAGGAAATAACACCGAGTGTACTTCAGTGCAGCTGTCCTTAGAGAAAGTAATCAGTCTTTTATCAGTAATCAGTTTTGAAACACATTTCTTGTGTGTCTTAGCAGGGAACACAGAAAGAATAAGATCAGACTCCCAATAAAGAGGTGTGTAAAATACAAAGATGTTATATGTACACTATATATAAGGTCAAAGGATTTTCAATTTGAAGCTCTGCAGGTTGTGAATAATGTAGAAATGTGAGCAAAGGTTTGTGGAATCTGGCTGAATGATTCATTTTTACACTGCTGACATTTCTTTTGTCCATAAACCCACAATAAAGGCTTATTATCATATTCAACAGGCGTGCTGCTGAATCTCACAGGTCGCATGTGTTTGATCCACACATACAGACATACAGTACATATCAATATGAAGATTTGCATAAAGCAGCTGCAGACCATCAACAACATGACATTTTCAGATTTCCATTTTTGCCTGTTTTAAAAATGCAGGCAGATTCAGTGTAATTGTACTCTTTCGTTATTTTTTTTCTTCTTACTCAGCCGAGAAAACACGTCTAAATTTAGGCCTGCCCTGGCTTTTAAAGTCAGAGACAATGTGATTAATGCTTTTCCATTTTTTTTCTTTCAGCCTGAACTACTGCAGTGCTTCTGAATGTTCCTTCACAAGGCTCTGCAGATCCAGATTTAATGCAACAACTACATTTTTTCCAAATTTGGAAAAATTACTTTGGAAAGGATTTTTATCATCATGCACCAAAATCAACGTGTGAAAACCTTACACATTTGCTCTTCCCATGATCAAGCTAAAGAAAACGGCTTCAGTTGTACTTAATTTGTGATCCAGAGTCAGTCAGGAAATATCCAGGGAATATGATATTCGAGTATTAGTTCTTGAACAAAGGCTACATACTTACCATGGGTGTTAGCTATTTAATGCACCATTACATGCTGTATAAAGATAAATCTAATCATATTACTCTGTAGTAGGCTCTACATTTTACTTGCTTTTCCTACGTTTTTTTTCCTACTCTTGGTGCTTATTTTGTTGTGTGTTGCCCAGTTTTGAAGATATCAGCAGCAGAGTTGTCAGCCTCCTCTTGAATATAACTGATCTACTGTAAATGGTTCTCAGAGTGCCAAAAACTATGCAGGACTGTGCATAACCCACCCCTCATTTCTATATTTTGCTTCCAAGCACCCAGGCTTTCTTGGACTGGTTTGCTAAGTTAGTTATGTGTCTGCACATGACAGATAACTTAGCAAAGAACCAATGTTAAGTTGTAACCTTATGTACTTTGTTACTAGCAGCTTGTCACAAAAACACATAATTTATTCCAATGTCTTTAGTGGAATCTATGAAAAATGCCAAAGTTAAAATAGTTTGGCAGGCATAAAATATAAATATATACTTTTTCTTTTATCAATAAGGTGATTCCCAAAGCTTGGCATACCTCAGCATGCTATCCTTTATGTGGTTTTGAAAAATTAGGTAACTGGACAAATAGAAGACAAAAAAAGAAGCCTCAAGCCTTAAAAAACAGCAGATGAAAAACAACGGAAAGTCATGTCCTTAAGAAATGGGAATCACCTGTACACCTGACTCAGGACCTGAGACATGCAACAGACCCTTCAGTCCTTTAGTTCATTCAACTACAACTGTCACCAGTATGTTCACAGGAGGTCAGGAGAAAGACACGGTGAAGACTCTGTCATGGCTTAGTGCTACATTTCAACCAATGGTTTTTGGGTTGTTGTTGTTTTTTTTAAAATTAGAATTGATGAAATTATTGAAATTATTATTATGTACCATCAGATTTTGATGCACCGCACAATATCATCTTAAAAGCATCTGATTTTCAGTGGCTTCATTTTTCAGCAGGACAATGATCCCAAACACACTGCCAATGCAGTAAAAGCACCTGGATAGAAAAACACACAATGGAACATGTTTAGTCATTGATTGGCCTCCCCAGAGCCTAAATCTCAACATTACTGAAGCAGTGTGGGATCTTTTTTGACAGAGAACAGAACAAAAGACAGCCAACATCAAAAGAAGAGCTTTGAATGAATTATTTTAGATGTACACCACTTTGCTCAACAGCCATTGATTTAAATGTGCTATATAAATAAATTTGACTTTGAATATCCTTCAAGAAGCCTGGAGAACTATTCCTGAAGACTACTTAAAGAAACTGCAAGATAGCTCTACAACAGCTGTACCTATTTCCCATTTTCTAGCAAAATATAAAGAAATCAGGGGTGGCACAAAATTTTTGCACTATACCATGTATTTGAAAAACTCAGCAGCAGTGTCTCAGCTCAGAAATCATGACCCAGTTATTCAAAAAGAAATTCACAAACCCTGTTGTGTGTTTGTCATGCAGGAACCATTTTCTCTTTATTGGACTACACTCGCCAAAGATTTAACCCCACATTAGAAATCGTCCGTCTACCCAAGACGAGAGGCTGCTTGTGACTGCGTGTCAGTATTAATTGTCCACTGTGGCGGAGGTGTGGTTCCTGGCTCAGCTGCAGGGGAGGCGTGGTGCAGTGAGCTCAAGGGGCAGTGCCAGGGAGGCTGGAGGAACAGGTGAAGGTGATTCATCTAACAAGGTCTTCCCTTCTTTATAGTGACGCTGGAGACCAGAAGGGAGGAGGCGTGTGTGAGGACAGCTGGAAAGCTGACCGTGCTGGGACACTGGTGCCAAAGCAAAGTGCATCTGTGCGTATCGCAAATAAAATTATAAACAGCTATCAGAATGCTGTGTGGGGTCCGAATTATTCACATCCACCCTTCAACGTCTTTTGATAAATGGATATAGAGAGGAGAAAAAATAGTTCCAAAAACAAGTGCTTATGACAAGGTTTGCAGAATTTTGAGTAACTGGGTCATGATTTCTGGAAAGACATTATTGCTGTGCTCACTTTGAGCATCAGGAAGTGAGTGTCATTTGGTTGCTTTACTTTGAAGAAAAACTGAGTAAACCGCACCAAAAAGAAATAATTAAATAACATTTCACCCCCAAATCAAATGTATGTATTTCAGTTCTGGCCTGTAATGTCTTTTTAAATAAAAGAATATAAAATGTTGTACATACAAGATGAGCTGGGTGGTGAGATTTAGGTTTAGCAGCTTGTGAGACTGCATAAATATCTAACTAACCATTTGAGCATGTAACAAATTCTTAAATATCAATATTCCTCGATATCTCCCAACTTACATCTGCACCCGTTCAGTCACTTCAATCAGAGCTTCTGAAACAGCTTTATGTGTTTAATCAGTGCCATCGAATGTTATCTGTGATTCATTTCTCATACTATGGACTATATCCCTGTTCTGTCTGTTTACCTGCAATATATTGAAGTTTAATATCATAGCTCAAAAAGATTTTATGCCACAAGAAAATGCTACATGTTTTTTCCTGCATGCGCTGAAACACAAGTAAAAAAATGATTATATTTAGGTCGAGGCAGAAAGGGATAGTGAAGAGGCACATGTATAAGAGGGAAACAACTCCTTAGAGTGTCAGTCTATTTCTAAAGCTGGTAATTACAGTATAGATAGAAACCAGACTAGAAGTCTGTTCCTCTGCTGGCTGCCCTGTGAGGCTGAGATGCTCGTTAACGAAAGTAAAATTGCTGGTTTGGTGGCTCTTTTTATGGCCATGCACTTGTTCTACAAAAACCACAAGATTTATGTGTGGTGACTTTACAACAGTTTAGATTAACTGTGAGAAGGTGACAGAGCAGGAGACAGAAAATGATTCAAACGGAAAAAAAAAGCCGTGTTTATTGGAAATCTGCTCTGGATGCCATTTCTTTCCGGTTACATCTCCTTTCAGCATATTAAAGAGGTTGGATCACTTTTTGGGGAGAATGGGAGAATGTTTCAGAGGGGAAACTGGATGTTTACGTAATTCTTAGTGGCTACCACATCCCCAGTATCAATTTTCTCCTCTCATACACAGGGAGGACAACAGGTGTGGGCGGAATAGCAGAAGACCTCCACCAAGACTCTCCATAACCCTTCAGAGACTCCTGAGAGCATTCAGACTCCACTGGCAGACAAAAAGGAGCCGCTGCACCTTTTTAGAAGCTTGCAAATACTTCCAAACATTCATCTATTTTTTTTAATAGCTTCTTATCTGTGTCAGGGTCATGGCAACAAGCAGAGCAGCCCAGATCCCAGCAGCATCCCACAGCTCTATTTGGGGAATCTGGAGGCCCTTTAGGGTCAGCTGAAGCGCAAATTCCAGCCTGCATGAATGCTTCCTGGTGGTCTGCATCACTAATAGGAAATATCTAAGGGGAGCAGAACTGTCTGATCTTTTTTAACAAGTGGTTCCTGTGAAAGAGCAGCATCATAAGCTGGGAGCTTTGCTTGAATTTTAAATCTAAAAACTGGGAAAAGTGACTCAAAAAGAAACACGCATCTCCAATACAGAGAGGACAAGCGTCTGACACACATGCAGATTAGATTACAGTTCAGCTCAGATGCCTGGTACCTGTAATCAAGGGGTATTTGATTACAGTTCAATAGTGTATATCAATGTAACATTGAACAATACCAGGCAATAATACTAGAGACTACATCTCCCCGTGTAAATGTAAGATTTATTCACAGTCACTTCAACAGGTGTAGAAGTTAACTAACCAGTCGACCTAATCAACTACATGACGGATCACATGATTTACAGTAAACATCACGTCTGTCCTTATTTGGTAGATACATTCTTGTGCATATTCCTTTCGACTTTAAATATGCGTGAAAGAGTTACCTGAAAGTGCTTTTTCCTGATTTCAGTGATATATAATGCTGTTGCACTGGTGAAAGCCCGTATCAATCATGGCCAAAGTTTTAGATCAGTGCGTGTTCAAATAACCGCCTGTGAGTCAAACTGCTCTAAGCACACAGTTTCAGGTAATTTTGTAGTTTCTACTCTTGTCTCTGTATATCAAAGAGTGGACATCCCTAACAGGGCCACCTCAGACACATGGATCTAGTTGTGAGCAAAGAAGCTCCACCCACCTGCTGCTCAAACCTTCTGTCTGCAGAGACAGCCAATGAGAAAAAAGTTGGCTTAAAGGGACGAGTAAGGGAACTAAAACAGCTTGTTTTAAACAGTGGAAAAAATGACAGGCTCCACCAAGGCCCATTAAAAGACAAAATAGGACTATTTTGAATTATGAGCCACACAGAGATACTCTGGCAGAATGCAAGAATAAAAATATGAAGCTGAAAATGAGCAGAACACGTCACCTTTAAGTCAAACAGTGATTTAGATGTGTTAAAGGAAGCAAGTCTGAGAAGATTTGGACATATACAGAGGAGAGACCTGCTTAGCTGATTGTGTTCACAAATCTCTCTCAGTTTTTAAAACTATCTGCAAACAACAGTTACATATCAGACTTAAATGTGGTAATTTTCCAAAGACTTTACAGCTTCTGCTCCTGTTGCAGCCACTCCAATAGATAGAAAACTGTCATAAATATGAAATGGCATAAATTGCTAATTTCACCAATGTGAATCAAGGTTAGCATTGTCCTTACAATGAAAATAAACATTTAATAATGGTATAAAATATATTACAGAGCACCTATTTAATATTACTTGTTGCACAAACAAAATAATAGCTAGAGACGCAAAGACAATTTACAATGAATAAAGCATTGAGGATGGAAAAAGGAACATCCGATCAATAATTCATTTTAAATCAGGAAAGCCTGTCCGATAACTGTATATCATTAGAAGAGATTTAAAAGAGGTCATTGACTCTGCTGACCTGATTTCCTCAGGCAGCTCAATCCATAGCTTCGGGGCTATGATTGCAAATGTCACCCCTTGTTAGCAGCTGCACCTCAGGAACAGATAAAAAGCCCCTGTCAGAAGATGTCAGGCTAAGTACAGGCTCATATGGTACGTTAGAGGTCAGATACTGTATATAGAAAGGTGAAAGGCCACGAGGAGCCTCGCTAAACACGCGACAGCAGGTTTGCGTCGTGCCTATTTTCTGCAAACTGCAAAAAGAGTTTTCAGTGCAACAAATTATACATTTTAAACTGAATAAAACTGAGATGTTTCCAATGACTAAATAATGTTTTACAGTGTACAGGGCAATTTTTTTTATAGTATGTTACATAAACACTAAACAGTGGCTGCCCTGAAATTGAATTTGCATGAATTACTGTAAGGAAGAAGATGAGCCGTGTAATCCTTTAGAGCATGTTCATTTTATTTCTACTCAAATCAATAGCACCTGCAGCTCTATAATAACCAACTTATCAAATGTGGAATCAGATTTTGCATTCAAATGCACTGCTTACATACACTGGTATAAATATTGATCTTCGATTGATGGAGGTCAGCAAATTTTCTCGAATAGCGCTTATCTCGTGCTTTTATGGATAGTGTTATACATTACCATTATCAGTGGCAGCTCTGATGGGAATAAAACCTTTTACCCTTTAACGTGAGCGCCTTCTGCATTTTCCAGAGCAACAAGATAGTTTTTACTTTTGTTTCTTCTCCAAAAATAACCCAACAGACTGTACGCAGGAGCTCTATAGGGATGACTCCAAGCTCTCAGTGATGTCTGGACATGAACACATACTCCTCAGGCATGGCGACGATAACTCAAAGCAACAACTATCAGCCTCAGATAGGTAAAAATGATAAACAGTGGTGTTTTAGATGTCATATCTGATGCTATAAGCCTCTTTCTCAGCTGCAGCTGACATCATTTGGCCAATTTGTTGCTTTTGTTTTCTCTCAAGGAAATGCCAAGTGAGCAGACAGGGGCAAAGCATAATGGATGTGCACATAAATGGTTTAAATCCCCCCCAGTGCTGACAGTGCTCACTGAGGAGAGCAACCACCCATCCACCATATAGAGACTGGATGGACCAGCACAGAGGGAGGGGGGGAGAGAGAAAGAGAGAGAGAGTGCTGTGGTGAAGCCAGTGTTTGCCGTCGAACTCCAGCAAATATGAGGATGGGGAGATAATGGCCCACACTGCACAGGATGACTGAACCTCCGTAACTATGAATTTCTGTCCTTTTACGATGCATTCTGACTGAAAAAAGAAACAAAAAAGAAAGAAAGAAAAACTGAAGATGAGAAAATCTGGAGAGCAAAGGATCGCTTATGCCTTTTGGACATGTCCAACCTTTCTTCACAGCATCCTGATCTATTAAAGATAGGCTTCTGAGTCCTGTTAAGCGTTTTAGTTTTAAAAAAAAGAAAGAAAGAAAGAAAAAAATCACCACGGAGGAATTGCTGGAGACTTCTGCGCTTGGTGTGCGCACAGAGATGCCGTAGCTCTACACGAACCACGATAGACTGAGTACTTTTATGGAAATTGCTTGGAAATTTGAGCTCAGCTGAAAAGACATACGGACAGCAATAATAGGCTACCACACACAGAAAGAGAGAGAGAGAGAGAGAGAGAGAGAGAGAGAGAGAGAGAAAGAGGAGAGAGCCAGCGCCGGCGATCTGTGTGTCTCTGCAATAAGTGGCTAATAAAAAGCAATAAATTCTCTAAAATAAATACAGTCATCTGGTTGTGCACCATGGGCGATGAGGCGTCAAACTTCAGGAGAAGCAGCAGGACCGGTGTCTCATCACCAAAACCCCGGACTGGTGAGGATCACGCCAGACTGGAGATTTGGGGATAAACTAAAACTGATCTCCACCGAGAACAATGAGATTATTGATTTTTGGATGACTTGTCAGGTTACCACTGTGGCAGTTTTTTTTATGTTATTCAGAAAGCAGCATAGAGACCCAGGCTGCGCTGGACTTGGTCACTTTGATTTGTTCTCTCAGAGATCAAGTGGCAGAGAGGGACATGACACGTTTTGTTTTGTGCTTGAAATAAGCGAATACAGCCATATAATTTAATCAATAAGTTTTTAAAAAAGGGATCTTTCTTTTTTTGTTGCACTATGATGGAACCACCACCATGTACGAAGAAGAGCCTGTCCCTGTCGCTCCCGGTTCCCCGGGAAGGACAGGCGACTCTGAAACCTCCGCAGCATCTTTGGAGGCAACCCCGGACCCCGATCAAAATCAAACACCGGGGGTACTCCGACACGGACCGGCATCACCACCGGCACATGGAGCGCTCCGACGCCGTGGATACGAGCGACAGACCGGGACTGAAAAAGTCTAGGATGTCCTGGCCATCCTCCTTCCACGGGACCACAAACACATCCATCGGAAATTGTGTCGGGAACAAACGGTAGGCGAGAAAGAGATGCATTCCAAACATCCCAATAATAGCCCATGACAGCCCACAAGGCATATGCGTAAACGGGGGAGGGGTGGGGGCATTTTAATGAGTGCGTAATAACGCAGTGCGCCCGAAGGGTTAACTGATATGAAGCGCTTTCTATCGAGAGGCGGGACGCGTGGGTTTTCGGTACAGATGCGTTATGCGTCTTTGGAAAGACTCTGTCAGATGGGTATGAAGCGCAAACCAGGCCGCCCACTCGAAACGCAGGAGTACCTTAACATTGTTAAGAGCGTCAGCATACTAGTTGATAAGTAACATGAAGCTCAGTGGTTTTAATGGCACCAAAGGTCTGGTGTGTGCGTTCGTGCGTGCAAGACAGAGATATCGCCAGCGAGCGCGCTCCGGGCCTGCATCAGTTTGTTCTCAGAGGGCGGTTTGGGGCTCAGTGGGCGTTGGAGCAAAAAAAAAAAAAAAGTGCACTGCTGATGAACTCCTTATCCTAAATTCAAGTGTAGATCCCTCTGACCTTTGACCCCCATTCTGTGGTGAATTGAATTGGTGGGCTAAAAAATAAGATGCAGTGTTACCTGGGCTTGTGTCACAGAAATGTCACACAGATGGCTTCAGACAGCATCTAGCTGGCACACACTGCTGCTCTGTGATCAGACATGACAGTAAAAAATTCACTGCCTCACAAAGGGAGGATAAACACAGCACACCTAAACTGCACAAGCACTTAAATCAAATTAAGCAATGGATGTTAATCAAACAGATTTGATTAAAGGCATTTCATTAAGTGAGTCATGGAACTGCATGATTATGATATGATTACTTTGTCCTCACTCAACAAACGCTCCATTTATCCTCCTAAGGAGACACTGAGAATGCAGCATAAAGATGTTTCGTCCGATGTTATCAGCTCATTTTACTTATAACAGCAAATAATTTATAGCCTGGTCAACATAGATTTTGTCTTGGCTGTGACTCTTTTTCTTTTTTATTCTTGTCTGTGAAAGAGTGACTGTCATGGAGAGAAAGACAAGGGCTTTCGTGCTTATGCTGGTTTTTAGCTTGCTCCCTCTTCCCTGCTTTTCTCAGTATGACCTGAAGTCCCCTGATGTTCCTCCAAGTCAAAGCGTTAGTTTACATGTTGGACCGCTTAGAGCTGCCTTATTATCCTCCTAAACTTTTCCCATGCACTCATGAAGCACAAACATGCCTCTACCACATTAAACAAGAGGATTGTCACACTGATGACACATTTATGGCTGTGTGGTGGGTTCCGATGGGAATGTGGGGGTCTAGTATTTTTTTTTTTTTTACTCATTTTCTTTCCAATATTTTTCTACTCGATGCCACAGACGGCCTTCCCGGCAGGCCCCTGGGAGAAAGGCCAACTCCAGCTGACTGGAGGAAGGACTGATTTGTATTTTAGTCCCCAGGACACGCGCTGAGGCAGTCCAATCTTTAGTGCATTGGGACTGACTCTGCCTGCCCTTCTCCTTCTGTGGGCGGCAAACCATGAGAGGGCAAAGAAACAGAGATAATTTGATTCCAACAAGCTCAGTTTTGAGGGCACACCAAGCTGGCTCCAACTGTGTGTGCGTGTTCATGTGTTCGTGTATGTTCCTTAGCACATTCGTGAAGTGATGTGTGCGATCAGTGGGTGTTTGTGCTACACACTGGTCAGGAAGGAGGGTGCATGGAGGAATGGAGGCTGCTAGATGAATTTTGTGTGTCACGGGTGGTGGTGAAATGTGTGTGGAGGTATTTATGTGTGGGCTGTGCACAGGTTAGTGTCTGACCTGTGGCCCATATGGTTTGCAACAGGCCTTGTTTTACTTCTTTTCACATCAATGGGAGGTCAGAGGTATTTCCACTGTGCTGAAGCTATTTTTATTATTTTCGCATATCGCAGCGACTGTAAATTCTGCCTCTTTGCTTATGTCCACATAATGGATGCTTCAAGTAGATGCCTCATCGCTTCACTATATTTATAAACATCTATGTTGATCCAGCAGCGCTGTGCTGTTTCGCTCAAGGCTAACTTGCATTGAGTGTGGCCTATAGAAGGCAGCTTCATGCACATCTGCTTTCACCACTCTGAATGCTCTTATTTATATGCAGATGTCTGGAAATTTTCCTCAAAGCCAGGGGTGCAAAAACTAATTTTAGTTCATGGGCAGCATGCAACTCGGTTTCATCTCAAGTGAGCCAGACCAGTAAAACCATTGCACTTTTTCATCTAAAGAAGTACATTTTAAACAAGCTCTCATTTAAGGAGCCATCCATTCACAAATCAGAAGATGAACAGTCTGAGATGGTTTGAGAAAAGTAAGTATATTTTCACAATATGTCTCTGTAGAAGGCCAGGAGAAATAGGAAGGCTGTAAATCTGACCTCTTGCTAAGATTAAATGACATTTTGGACAATCCCTCTCATGACGTGATCCTTTCTTGAGGACTTGCAACACAAGGTGTCTTGCAGCAAAATACAATGACAAATTAGACCCCCTCCCCCCTGTAATTTTCACACTTAATATGGCCATCCAGTGAGGCGGATTGGATCGGCTTTTGCTCGCTTGTATATTTGACGCCCCTGCTCCAAGCCTCATCATATGGCAAGGAAATGACCAACAGTTAGAGCCTAAAATCTGCTTATATTTAAATCTTCTGAAGGCATGGCAAATTTAACAAGCATGAATCAGTGACAGGTTGAGATGTTCATAAGTTTTAATGTATGTGAATTCAATGTTTTTAGCTTTGTACAAACACATTAAGACCAAATGTATCAGATAAGGATTTTTTTTTTCCACAAGAGTGGAAGAATAATTGGTCTTTGATTTGTTGCGTGCTGACTGACCCGGTGGAAGACCTTAAAGAGTCGGTCAGCGCCTCATCTGGAGGAGGTTTCAAGAGATCAATGAGCCTGAGAGCTTCTGGTGAAATTGTTTCGGACAGGGTTCACGGAACTGTAATAGAAACCCTCACTATTGATAATGAAGCACTCCCAACAGTCGCCAGTCTAGCAGATGGGGGGGGATACACAAAAGAGATTCTGGGTGTTGTTTTGCATAACTGTTTGAAGAATCCCAGTCTGAAGCTTTTTTGTCTATTTTTGTTTCTACTTCTATCCTACAAAATGGCAGTCTTAGTGGCAATCAGCTTCCCCCCAAGAGTGTCAGTCTGCCTCCTCTGCATTTCCCCGATGTCTTTTGTTCAACCGTCTTGTCGTGCCTTTTGTCAGAGGACGTTAATATGAACGTATCAGCCATCAGGTCCCATGCCCAATACGCTCTGGGAAGTTCCAACATGAAATGAATGACTGACACTGAACGAGTAACAGCTCTTCCCGCAATTCAGTTGCTATGGTTACTTGTTTTGTGCATTTGTAGAATAGATTTCATTTACCCAAAAAAGGCAAAGCCTAAGGCACTTGATGAGCTTGACTGTATAATTTGTCAGTATGTAGCAGATCCCGCTGGATATGCATCATGACTTGTATGTTCATAAGGTGAAAAAGGGAATATTAATGCATCTCTGCTGAAGAACTGAAGGCTTCAGATTTAAGTTTAATCACAGCAACCTATGCGACAATTTCAAACCAAAGCCTTGCTCACTTCCTCACCTACCACACATGCATTCTTTATACCCCCCCTCCAAGCGAGGAATCTAGTGCTGATTTGTAAGCTGTAGCTGCTCTTTTCCCTGCGTGACTGGCCGGCTGCCATAATAATTTAGCTCATAATGAGGTACAGCTCCAGTTAATTACCACAACAGCAGTATTTTGTTGTTGATCATACATTTGCATTTCTAACACAGGAGATCCAAAAATGTCTCATACAGAGAGCATTCAGGAACGTCCCCACCAAAAGCATTTTATTAGCGTTAAGTAATAGACCTCTTATCTCATTTGGGTAGTGGAAGTCTAAGGAGCTTGGAAAGAAAAGCTTCTGGACTTCTTTAAGGTGCTCGAAGACATTTCATCTTTCATCTGAGAAGCTTCTTCAATTCTAAGGTCAAATGGTGGAGAGTCCCAGATTTTAAGTCCTATGGGAGTGTCCCCCAAGAGGGACATGGACCCCCTGTTGATCCTCTACCTAATCACACAAGCCAAGGTGTGAAAACAGGTGTGGGTCACAATCAGCCAAGGTTTCAGGTGAACCCATTGTGAAACCTAGCCCCACCCTATCATGTGATTTCCTGAGGTCAAATGGCCCA
>VVHJ01023594.1:6994-17700 GCA_015107715.1 Tylochromis polylepis
TCAGCAAGGAGGAAATTCGGCTGCTCACTGTGACCTGCATGTCTGAGATCCACACAGCGTGGTGAACACGCCGGTATCCAGGTTCATGCATGATGAGTAAGCGTGCTCTGTGCTGCCGGCTGTCGACGCTGGCTGAGCCGGAGCGTGGTTACCGTATCAGTTGGCGTGCGTAGAGGTGGAGCGGTCATCTGCTGCAGGAGGATGATACTTAATCTTGAACAGGCAGCAAAGCTCCCGGCAGCCGGCGTGCACGCTGACGGCCCGCCGTGTGACCTCCAACCTGTCACACAGCAGGTGGAGCAACAGGTGTGTTTGTGCGCTCTGAAGTCATTGCTGCACTAACACAATGACAGAAATGATAAACCCCAGACTGCAGCGATGTCGCCGTCTGGTTCCAAGCTCTTTTACATCTACAGTAAGAACTCACCAAAACCGTCTGATCTGTGAATCCTGCCGCTCTCGTTAAGTCCCACAGTGAAAACAGAGATGCAGAAATACGCAGAATATTTCAGTCGTTAGTTACTCAGGATAATGATGCGTATGCTGACACTTTTAGCCTGAGCTGAAGCACATTTTAAAAAAGAAATAAATGTGCTTCAGGTCGGGATGAGCTGACGTCTGACATCATGTGCTGTGCTGTAAACAGACATCAGGCAGATGCTAACACGTGTGCGCTCCCTCTGCTGTTCCAGATGTGGCTGCAGCTGCTGATGTGCTGAGCTTCACCCCGGGAGTGAAACCGAGTCAGGTGGCGGCGCTGATGACCCAGGAGGACATGGAGGAGGAGCAGAGGTTGGTTTCCTCGGGCTGCCTGATGGCTTTGACTTCACTGCATGCTAACACAGACCCTGGTGCTGTGTGCCACGATCACCCTGTTTTATCCTGTGCACGGACAGGATGGCCGCACAGAGCGGCCAAAGCCGATTGGCTCTTTGAAACTTTATGACACTCGGCGTGGAAGACATTTTTGATTTGATGGAAGAGCTCGGGAAACAAAAGCGGCTGTGGTTCTCATTTTAACTCATCAGGTTTGAATTAACCGGTTATTGTGTGGATGCGGTTAGAGAGCAGTATCTCTCAGCACGTAGCTCTATGTGGACGATGCCGTGTGATTGGTTGAAACGTGGGCGGGAACGGGGAAGGGCGCGACGCCATGAATGGGAGAAGCGGGAAAGGTGGAGACTTAAACCCACACCTCACCTGACAGTAAACTGCTGCTTCATGTAGACGACAGTCTTCCAAGCTGGAACCAGAACCATGTAGAACCAGGTCTCGCACCACCCCAGGTACACCTTTGTCATACCTGTGCTGTGCTGGGAGCACCTCCGCCGTCTCTTCACGCACTCCTGGCTGTTTCCATCCCCGCAGATTTTTAACTTAGTGCTACTGATAATTCAAATACGCACTTGAGCCTCGGTGGAGATTAGTGACAGAGTACGTCCAGAGCAGGTTCTGTCTCCTCCGTTCGTGCCTGTTCAACACATCCTGAGGCTGAGGCTGTCTGGACGCAGTGCTGTGTTATGTAATCTGCTGCTACATACTGTCTGTGAGCCTGCAGCTGGATGAAGTTTCTGTTTCCTCGTTTTTAAATCAGAGTTAAGTAGAGAAGCAGCCTGCGGACGAAGGTCTGGCAGATTTCACCGTTTTTATTTTCTGCTCTTGTCGGTGTGGGGAGTGCACGTCTGCAGCGCTCTGATTGGAGACTGGCTTTATTTGAGCTTTGTGTGGCTTGGCGTCGCTGCAGAACTGTTCTCAGTTTGCTGAGAGAAGCCTGTGCAGAGTCCTCCTCCCAGCTCCCCTCACCGAGCGTCTGTTAAACTCTGAATGTTTGCTTCCAGCCGCACAGCGTGACATTACCTTTAGCACCTCTAGGTTTTCGCTTGTGTTCGGTCTGACCCGAGCCTCGTCCTCCTCTGAGGCAGGGTGTCAAACTAAAACCTTCTGAGTCAGGAGAAACTCGAGAAAGGACGAGTCCCTCCAGACTGAAGGACTCGAAACGTCGCTCCTCACTGTGGGACGCGGAGGTTTGCACAAAAGATGCTAACTGACCACAAACACAGGCCTGAGGAAGCATTTTTCTTTCCTCTTGTAATCCGCTGTCATGCATCATGTGATGGATCATATGCATTCATCAGCAATTTAAACGATCCACATTTGTGCGTGAGGCGCTTGCGTGCAGCAGCAGCGGTATGCTGGATGCTGAGAGGTGGACGTGTTTCAAAGAGCGACACAGTTTTGTTTTGCACGGGTTTGGGTCAAAGCGCATCCCTGATTGGTCTCAGCAGCCCAAATCCATGCCCGGTGCCGCAGCCTGGTGCGTCCTGTACTGGGACTGTTGCTGCTCCTTATTCATCAGAATACGTGTTGTGCATACTGGGAGGATCGAACATCATCATGTGACACCCAGGATGTGCTGGTCTCAGTTATAATTTGGTTCTTTATGACCGAAGGACACCGTGTGCGCGTGTCTGATAGCCGTGTTCAGTTACACAGACGATCGTGATCATCAGGCTTCTTTAAGTGACACTAAACCAACTTTCATTTTAATTTATCCGTCTGAGTTTAGTTTCTTTTTTTTAATCCTTCCCTCCTGGAATATCCCAGCATGCACCAACCTTTTTTTTTGTTTTGTTTTTTCTGGGGAATTTGCACGTTTTTCTGGACTATATGAGTGAGTGACATGTCTGACAGCCTCCACCTTTATCTTTCCAGGATAGAGCTCACGTCTGATTTTACCTCTCTGTAATCAGCCTCAGCAGACTCAGTGTGCTAGGAAGGAGATGGTAAGGAGACTATACCCTCCCTAAACCCCCAGCCCTGCCCGTCCTTAATCACCCCTCACCCTGCAGCACGGATAGACTGACGCCGACATTCACTGTGACAAACAGAGCTGCAAACCGGTGGGACAAATGCAGCCAGTCAGACGAGAGCATTCACTAAGAAGCCAGAAAATGATGAAGGTCTCCCTGCAGAGCCGCACAGCGGCCGCAGGTTTGACGTCCCTCGTCTGAAGTCTGGGTTTCTTCAGGAGAAACAAACATGTTGATAAAAGCAATTAAATGTACTGGAGGAACATAATTAAAGAACATCTGTAATAACTTGATTATTTGATTCAATCTGCAAAATGGCGATAAAATAAACTGTGAGAATCAGCCCCGAGGTTTATGGAGTCGCATCAAAAGCAAACAGAAAATATTACTGGAATTTAAAATGAGTTTAGGGAACATTAGAGCAGTATGATGTGTATGATGTGATTTCTTTCACTGTGATTGTGGCGTGGTGTCCGTGGGGAGGGTCCTGCGTTTGTGCCCCGTCGTTGTGGACGTTTGGGCGCAGCTCTCGGCTGCGTCCCTCCTGACGTTCCTGCTCCACCTTTGAAGGATTTGCTTTGCGTTTACAAAGGACGGTCTGTTCAACGCTGCATTTGGAGAATATTTCAAACATGTTTCTGTGTTTTCTGCACAGATGGTTAAAATTAAGCCACCACAGAGTGGGCGTGTCCCAACTTTTAGTAGTTTTCAGTCCCTGCAGTGAGTATTGTGCGTGAGGTGCTGATTAGTGATCACTGATCAGTCTGTCCCTGCGGCTGACGCGCCTCTCCTCGCTGTTCCACGCTCGTTCATCTGCTGTTGCTCGGTGATCTAAGTGGGTCACATGGTCTGTGTTTACACCCAGCTGTTACAGCGAGAGCTACAGCCCGCCGCTCCAGATGGCGGCTGCTTATCCTCTTATCATTATTGTCATTCACCGCCTGTTAACAGGAAGCTCAGCCCTGCCCCTTTAACCTCCCAGCATGCACCAGTGTACCGACTGAGTCTGACCCAGTGGGGACAAAAGGCGGCCGATGTGGGTCACATGTTCTCCGAGGGGATGAGACGTCCATACAGGAAACACAAAGGAGACACTCTCCACCTCCAGCTGCAGCAGGAGCGCGCTCAGTGTTGAAAAGGCGGCTTCACGGGTTTTTAATTTAAAAGAAGCCGAGGGTCACGTGACCACGCTGGGACTGACGTGAGCTTTATCTACTGTAATTAATCCTGCTGCGCACAACAGACGTGAACGCGCTCTCACTGAAAGTCCTTATTAGTGATCCTGGGTTTGATTTCAACTTTAACTTTATGAATGAAACAAATCGAGTGTGAAAACTCTGAAATGTTTGAAAAGCCGTTTTATTCTTTGTTTTTGCTGCAGAGCCATAAAACCTGACAGGACAGTTTCAGGCTGACATGAAGAGCATCTGGATCTGGATTCATTTCTGATATTTTCATGAGAATAATAACTTGATGCTTTAAAAATCGTACTGACTGAAACGAATCGTTGCAACTGTTCCGGAGCCCTGGGAGCATTTTCACAGACACGTGATGGGAACTCCTGCAGATTTCCCCAGGATCCAGTGTTTAAGGTCAGGCTTCATGCTGCAGTCACAGCACGCAGCGTGGACACGTCCTCAGTTAGACGGACTCCCCTTCATGTGGCTCTCAGTGGTTTGGTCCTGCTGTGCGCCGCCTTCTTTACCTCACACAGGTGAGAAGTTCCTCTTCAATCCAGCCGCTCGCCTCAGACAGACTGCATTCGTTAGCTCCGTTACCTCTGCGGCTGAATCCCGTACTTCAGGGCTAATGCATGTTTATGGAGGCAGAGATCTGATTGATTTGGTTTTCATTCCTGGGACAGTTTCATATTTCCTACGAACCCGTCACAACTGGCTCTCTGTCCTGGAAGTATCCGATGGTTCCGGTCGTCTCCAGCTTTCACACACACATTTTCCTGACCTGCATAAACTACTGGAACGCTTCGTTTGTTGCAGAGGTCACAGTAACTTGAGTTTACTGGTTCGTCTCCCTCACAGACGAGCGGAGCTGCAAACTTTGACTTCATCTCCTGAAGAACTCAAACAAGAAAGGTCCGAAAGCAGACGTCGGTCACAGCGGCTGGAGCTGCTGCCTCGTCCGGAGCAGTTTGATTTCTGGGTGTGGACTTTGATATCACTGCCGCTGTGATTATAGCAGCGGCCTGCCAGGCTTTGTATCAGCCTCCTGCAGAAACTCTGCTGTGACTGTGCAGGAGGCGTCAGAGCAGTCTGCAGGGTTACGGTGATTCAGACGGGCTCATGGAGGCGCTTAAAGACATTCATAAAATTAGAGATCAAATCATTTAAGCCATTATCCAAAGCACAGGAAACCATGGCCCATAATTAATGGTTGCTGTTATGAAAACGGTTTTTTGAGTGTGCAGAAAGCCACAGGAAGAGCAGCGAGGACCTTCGTGTTTGATGGAGGATCCTCCGCCTGCGTCTGAGCGGCCGAGCTCAGTTTCTGTTTTGGACTACTCCACTGCGAGCAGCATGGGGCCCATCAGCTCTCCTCTTTAAAAACCGACGGTGGCTTCTTGTCCGTGAGCGCCCTCCTCTGGTCAAACACAGCACACATTTAAAAGAACCATAATAATACATCTTATTTATATATTAGCTGTCACGCAGTCAAAGTAAATGTGGACCAGGAGACTGATGGACAGCACATGAAACACAGTCACCTGTAAGCAGGATCAGATGGAGAGTATTAAAAATAAAACATAGTTTAAAACTGAAATAAAGAATAAAAATCATTAACGACATGATGACTCTTCATGATAATCTGAGCTCGGGTGAATCATACACAGTTTTTTTTATTACACGCCGACCAGAGAGCTCGGCGTCATCATTGCCATATTTGGTAAAAATTTCTAAACATTTTAGTGGCACATGTTCAGGTGATACAACATCTCTTCATGCTGTTAAAACAAATTATAATAAAAGTTCTATTTTTCCACCCAAAGCTGCTTTCTTGTCAGCAGGTAGCGCCACCTGTGTGATGTCCTTCCTGTGGCGACCCCGCAGGGAGTTTTGTCCCCGGGAATGAACCGCGGGTCGTTTCATTGTTTCAGTCGTGGTGAATGTGCAGCACTGTGGAACCGCTCCACATGAGTCTCATGGACTTTAAAACCTCACCATCTGTATTTTGGCCTGTGGGTGAGAGGTGTGGGAACTGAACGAGTGTCATCATTCAGATTTCAGGTTTCATTTTTTCCTGTTGAATTTTCTGTATTTTAATCCAGGTGAATAAAAAAATAATAATAATTTCAAACTGGAGGGTGGAGGTGTGTTCTGTAGCTGGAGAAACACTACTGGGAAGTTTGCTTAGTTGATGTAGCCTGAGGCAGAAGCAGCTGCTGCCGTATCACCTGTGCAGGTGAAGTGTTGCTGTGGTCCGGCTGCTGGTCGAGCGCTCACCTCTGCTCATTTATTTCTGTCTTCACTCTGGTCTCGTCACATCTGTCAGCTTCTGTCCAGCTGTGCTGCTCGCCTGCTAACCCTGCATGCTGCCTGCTAACGCTCAGCTAACGGTGAGTGCCACCCACTGCTTTACCTGTCAGGAGAGCTGTTGTTAAGCATGTTAGGTAACTGTTTCCATGAGTTGAACTCAGGTTAATGTACACATTGTAATACAAACTGACCTTCCCCGACTCTGGTTGCCTCGAAGAGCCTGGAGTCGCTACGTGAAGGATTTTCCACTGAAATGTTAGCTTAGGCTTCCCTCTGCAGTCTCCTGTAGTTTGCACTGGAGATGCAGACTATTCTGCAAACACTAACCAACCACAGACTGGAAACAGAGAACGTTTGCTTTCAAAGTAAAAGTTGTGCCTTATCGCTGAAGCCAACACATTTCATACAACTTTTACTCTGAAGGCGAGCTCTGTCACAACAGCTTGCTTGTTAGCGAGTGTTTGCCGGCAAGTCGGCGACTTCTTTGAGCAACCAAAGCAATCTCAAGGAGGTTTTCGGTGCAGCACTGTTTACCTCTTTGCCAAAAAACTTCGGCATCTATAAACCCAAATATTCAGGTAGAGTAAATGTTGGTGTTTGCTTCTGTCGGAGCTGAGGTGACTCCAGAACAACGTCACGTTAAACACCGTGGGTCTGATCTAACTCTGCGCTGTTTTAGCTTCACCAGGTTCAGATTTTCAAACTGTTTGAGTCATTTTTAAAAGTTTTAATGTCTCGCTGACTTGTTTCTTGGTTTTGTTGAAAAATGTTCCTGTAGTTCTGATCTCAGAAACTCCCATCAGCTTCTTGTGTTTTCTTTGTATTCTTACAGCTGATCCGTGAGGATGAGGAGCTCTGAAGAGATGAAGAGCAGACCCTGCAGGAAGTCCTGCCGCTTTCTTCTCTTGTGTTTTTGAGTTTTGAGCTGCTTGTGAATAGCAAACGTCTTCACACCAAAGTGCCTTCAGGAATCCATTTCTTTACCGTCTGCTTTTTGTGTCCAGCCTTTCTGAAGCAAACAAACTAATTATGTGAGTGAATCTTAATGAAGTTAACCTCAGCGTAACCTAGTTCTCAAATGAAAAAATTAAAAAATCTGCAATAAAACCTTCCTGCTGGCTTCAGTATTTAGTTGTGACTTTAAATGTTAACCATGAAGTAAAAGCGTGAAACATGTTGTTGATGCTTTCTGATCTTTGTTTTGTAAATTCTGGATTATTAAAAATACTTTTGCCCATTTTCAATGTTTACTTTCTTTTTCCTGTTTCCTGTTTTTGCTTCATTTTTGCTTCATAGTTCAGGAGGAGCTCGCAGAGACAACAGCACCATCAGGTGGCCATTTAAGGGCAACACATAAAAAACTAAAAGTGACAGAATAAAAAATGAGTCCCTCCCAAACAGTAAACCTGCATTAAGACCTTTGACCAGCAGGGGGCGACTCCTCTGGCTGTAAGAAGTCAAGAAGTGAGCCTGCTGCTCAGCTGATCTCAGCTCAGCAAGCCTGTCGGGTTTATGGTCTCAGTCTCTGGTTTCAGGTCTTATTCAATAAAAAATTATGTTTATTTTCCTGTGAGAGTCACAAAGGAGCCGGAAGCGGGAGAAGATTTGGGGCAGGGCTGCCTTTTGTTCCTCGGTCTCTCCGACTCAGAAACCGAGGAGCAAAAGTGATGAGTGACGAGTCTGTTTTTATTTTATTTTATTTTTTGCCTGTCCCGTTCGGCGCTGTAGCAATCAGAATTATTGTCTGAAGACCAAGAAAAATGCCCAACAGATTTATTTTCCCAAGTGGATCATTACGGCTTTGCCATACTGGTTCACTTGATTGATCTTTTTTTATTTTTATTTATTTATTTTTTTTTACTTTTAAGTTATTACAATCGGAACAGACATGACTGGGGGATAGGAAAGGGAAAGACGTAGACAAGAGAAATTCAAGAAAAGGAGAGGGGAAGAGGGACAGTGAGAAAAGGCATTAAAAAGTCCACTGGATCACCTGCTGGAAGAAAAAAAGAAGAAAACAAGCAAAAAGAGAACAACACAGTAGGGAAACCACAGCAACAACCAACATAAGTATAAGTAACAGTAAACAATAAATACTGAATGTTACTGAGCAGCACGCAAGACCGACAACGCATGGTATGCTTTGAGGCAGCAGCCAAGGAAGATGGTGTGTGTCTGTGAACACCTGTGTGCGTGAGCGCGCTTGTATTCAAAAGGTTTCTCCATGTAACTACCTGATAGTGGGTGTGGGGAGCCATAGCCCTGCCCGCCAGGACGTGAAGCAGGCATGGAGGAGATCCAGGCCCCAGACATTTAGAGGCACCCCAGAGCACGAGAGCCCAAGGAGGACCACCGGAAAGGCAGCTGCACCACCCTCCTAGAAAAGAGCACCATGAGGAGAGCCCCAGACGTGGGGGGTCACCCAGCAGCCACGGTGCAGAAGCCACAGGGGGCTGCGGCAACGTGCCCGCAGGCTCCACCGGCAGCCAGCTGCACCAGAGCGGACCGAGCCCCGGGCCCTGAGGTCCGAGGGCCCCCCACCCCCCAGAAGGTGTCTGACCGAGCCACGGGTGCTAGGCCCCACCAATGCACTGACGGGTGAGGGCATCAGCCACCGGCAGGGAGTGTGGTGGGGGGAGATAGGCCCCCACACCTGGGGGGGCCTGAGATGTTCCAAGAGAGCTAGCATCTAAGACCTAACCTGACACATAAACATAGACAAACAGGCATACACAGACACAAACATGCATTCCCAGCCTCATGCATACATATACAAATACTCGGCACCCGCCCAACATGGAGACAAATGTAACTGTACTCACACTCACACTTCCACTCCCCAAACATTCTCTATACTCCCAGGTCCAGGTACCATCACCCCCAGAGGGGCAATCCACCCCCAGACCCAGGAGATGTTTCCCTTTGCTCTGGGGTGGAGACAAGTAGACCACCCCTGGTCCTGCAGCAGCAGGGAGGCCCAGCATCCCAGACCCCAGCTAGATGGCCAACTCCTCCTCCCGGCCCCCCACTCCAGATGGCGAACAGAGAACAGGGGTGTGAAGACCCCATACCTCTCTCCGCCCGCTCATATGTGGTGTTGGTACGTGCTTGTTCTAAAGTGCATTTAAAACATGGGAGGGGCATGATACTCTGCCAGAAAGCAGCTGGTGACAGCACGGCCCCTCCCAAGAACCCTCAATGTCTACATGTCTTTAAAATAAAATTGAGAGGTGGGCACTGGCGCCAGAGGTGAGGTTGAATACACAGACCATCCTCTGGACGCTGTTTAGCTTGCCCATCCCCAAGGCCCTATATGCATGTGTTATGAGAGTGTGAGTAATGTGGATATCTAGGTTGTGGAATAAAATTGAGGCACAGGTGGCCAGAAGGGGACAGAGGAGGAATGCCTCCCCTGCACCTCAGTGACACACCTGTACCCGAAGGCCCTGCATGTGTGGTGGTGTGACGGAGTGGGAAGAGGGAGGCAGTTGAGGATGGGGGCGGGGGGCAAAGTACCTATTGGGGTCAGCTCACCTGCTGACCCCAATAGGCACCCTCGTTCCCTGGAATCCACCAAGGGCAGGGGGCACGGGTCCATCCGGAGCAGGGCCCACAGTAGCAGCACCGCTGGGGCCCACAGAGCCCAGGGCGGCCCACCTGACCCCACCACAGAGAAAACTACACCCACCCCAACATTCAATTAACTCCCAGACTACATGAGACAATAGACACCCAGGTTGAGTTCATTCTCCACCTCTGCTAGATCTCTCCCCCACCTGCAGAGTGAACTCCTGGAGAGCAGAGACCTCCTGCAAAGGATGTAACAACCTCCCCGCCAGCTGAAGAGGTCCCCCGCACCAGGGCTGGGCCCCCATGCACGCACCCACCCACAACCCCCATGAGTGACATGGGCAGAGATTTCCATCTAGCCAGATCGTTTTCTACTTTCTTTAAAAGTGGGATGTGGTTTAATTTGGTTAAATCTGAAAGCTTGGGAGAGACATTAATACCTAAATACTTAATATTTCCAGATTGCAGTGGGGTAGAAGAAGAATTATGGAAGGAGCAATTAATCAGAAGAACTGTAGATTTTAACCAGTTAATTGAATAATCTGAAACTCTTGAAAAAGAGTTTATTAATGTAATTACCTCAGAGAGATTGGTTTGTGAGTTGTGGAGAAAAAGCAACACATCATCTGCATAAAGACTGATTTTATGTTATACATTCTTGCATTTTATGCCCTTAATTACTATAGCCTGTCTAACTGCTGCTGTTAGTGGTTCAATAAAAACTGCAAACAGTGAAGGGGAGAGTGGGCATCCCTGCCTGGTGCCCCTCAGGAGACAGAAGCTGGAGGATGTTTGCTCATTTGTTCTGACACAGGCTGTTGGGGAATTATATAAT
>VVHJ01023597.1:1511-11854 GCA_015107715.1 Tylochromis polylepis
ATATATATAATATAACCTTTTTTTTTTTTTTTTTGTTCCCCCCCCCCCCTTTTTTTTTTTTCTTCCCCTAAGGGAGGGTACTGTGGACAGAGCTGTAGGTTAGTCAAATGAAGAAAAAAAACCTACATTTTCATCAAAATTACGTTAATCCACTTTGGTTGACCAATGGCCGAGTCTCTCTTTCTCTCTCTGTTCCTTCCATGTTGACAGCAAAGAACAGAAGGAGACAGGTGATTAAGTTGGCCTACTGCAACATCTGAAAGCATGTACTGTTGGCATAATGTTCTCCTTGGCACACAGCATTGTGAAATTGATACATCACTAAAGAATAAAGAGTGGGCAGGTTCAGCAAAACTTTTTTTTTTTTTTTTTATATTTGGCTTCTCTCTACCCTTTCATACTCAAAGGTTTTTTTAAGCTTTGTGTGCACTGATGACCAGTGACATCTGTGAATGTGGATCTGAGTCCAAAGCTGTCTGTTAAGCCTTTGAGGGTTGACAAGAAGAGTAATTTCAATTTCCCTCTGTGCCTGTAATTAAACAAACAGAGCTCTTGCTTCAGTATCCCCCCTTTGATCTCTGATGTAACTTTGGAACAATGAGCCGGTGTTTGCTGCAAATTAATACTTTCTGGCTCTTTGCTCTTCTCCCATTGGTTATTCACATGGGTTAGAAGATTGCATCACAAAAATGGCTTTTAAAATGTAGCCCTAAGGACTCGTCGTTTTACTTACTGCCTGCAGCAACTCTGAATTTGAATTTATATTAAATTTTTTAAAAGAATATAATAAATGCGGCGTTGCATAACTTTAAAAGGCTAAGAAGCCGGTGTGACTTCCTGGTTTCAACAGTCCCGATCTGTGCTCTATATTGTTAATCTCTCTCAATCATCTATCACTCTCAAAGGCCACCTAATCTTTGTCATTCTCTTCATGACCCACACACATCATAATCCTTCCCATATGGTGCGTGGCTTGGCTCAATTAACATTTCTCCGTCTTGGCTAGTGTCTGCATCAGATTGTGACTGGCTCCCACTTTTTTCACTGGGGTTGGTAATAATGGTAAATCTTGTGCTCCAAGCCCTTAAACAACTAACTCTAATCGTCTTTATGCATTAAGTCTCTTCCCCAAATATGGTACTTAGGCAGTGACCAAATCTCATCACTGGGGAGAGCACAGAATTAACAGCTTGTAGCTGGGCCTTCTGTTTACTTTCCCTTTTGTTGAATTTCTTTTTCCTCCTCTTGCTCGCATACTTAATGATTACTTTCTGATACATTATATTTTATTTGTGTATTTATAGTTCAGTCCATGTGACATGAAATGTGGCACCAGCTCAGATCAACTACTGAAAAATAATTTGATGAAGCTGTACTCTAGCTGTATTAATATGGAAGATTATTTATATTTTTATTCATTTTGAATGTTTTCCAAGTGAATCGCAAGCATCTTTCACATAAACAGAGAAACCTCAGTGCTCTACATCAAACAAACATAGTAGGCTGTGAGGACCTTCTCATTCATTCACAGTCTGGCATAGCTCCAGGTTGGAGTGGTGTTGTTGGGGTGGGGGTGGGAGGTCTCTTTGGGAACTGGCCCAGGATGGGGAGAAGGAAGAAAGCACAACACTACGTCATTGTGTTCATCTGCCTTAAAAGAGTCTCCTTCATGTGATTATTGCACGGTCACATAAAAATACAAAAAAAAAACCCAGATTAAAATAATTATTTGAAGGACACTGTCTCAATGTCAGCGGTTTTCCGGATTAAAATCAAGTCCATCCTGTTGCCAGAATCTGAACCCGCTTATTTTTCTTGCTGTCTGCACTGAAGTGAGGAAGCCTATAAAAGGATCAGCCTAAGGGTTTCTGCCTGCAGCATAAGCAGAATCTTTTGTTTTTGTGACCTCCTAGCATGCATTACCCCAAACCATCGTCTGGCCTATTAAGGATGAGACGGAAGCTCAGTGATCCTGAAAATTATATCGTACACAAATTAATGGTAACTATTCATAGATAGTTTCTTTTCTTTTCTTTTTTCTTTTTTTTAACTCTCAGGACTCACATTTGAAAGCTTCCCTACTGGATGTTTACAATTTCAGGAGGAAAGTTTTCTGATGATTTCTGCTCTAACTTTTAATCTCATCTCGATTCAGAATTATCAAAGCATAAATTATCCTTTGCAGCGCCTGCCTATATTCTTGTCCCTTCATCTGTTCACCTGTTGAGAGGGAGCCCTGATTCATGTGTCATTTGCAAACAAACACTTATTTGTCTTCCAGTTTATCAATATTATATTTGACAACTGATTGTCATGACTGGTTTGAAGTTATGAAATGTAGATATTCAAAATACTATAAAGATACACAGAGCCAAACAAACACACAGCGTGGTCTTCTTCAAAAGTGAAAGGATCCGTTTCATAAAGGATATGCACTTATTAGCTACATATCCTGATCTTATTTTACCATTAAAATAATTACTCAAATAAAAGCATTTTTTAAAACAATTTTAACCTAAAAAATTAGTAGTTAATGCAAAATATGTATATCACTGTTGCAGTGTGTTAAAGGGTACATGTTTTTATAAAATACAAACTCAAACATCAATGTCTATATCAGCTGGACTCCAATTTGATGCTCTGTTTGGGTCTGAGATTTTTCACCAAACAAAGGAACAAATGTGTTATTGTCTATTGCACTGACAAGCATTCAAAGCTTTTCTGATTTCCACATCTTTCAGATGATTCCTGGACTATATGTGCAACTTTAACAATGTCTTCCTAAAAAGACAAAAGAAGCATTGAGTCTTCACTTGATGCCAACTGTTAGAGCCTTAGACAAAGCAAACTTCAATTATTTTCTGGTGATATACACACAGTGTTTTTGTAAGATCTTAATTAAAAAGGCTGGACTGAATTTTCAATGAAATATATACTTTAGCTAATTTAAAACCAGAAGATCTGCTTTTCACCTCAGTTGTCCGGATGGTTGATGGTGGTTTGAGGAATGATAATGGGTAACTACAGCTGACCTTAAGGGCTCAGTCACACAGGCCTATGGGCCATTCGCTAGAATGTATGTTTTCTGATGGGTTGACGAGTGCGTGGTAGAGCTTGCTGGCTGTCACTATGTGAAAACCAGTTAGAAAGAGGTACACAGTGCTTTTGTGTCCATTAGATTGTCGTTGTCACCCACTGTTTTGATGGAAGATGTCGCCTTGCATGCCAACTACTCGCCATAGTTATGAAATTTGAAAAAGTGCAACATAAACAAGAAAAGGAGTTTAATTTATAATGATTTTAAAAGTTTAATAATTTACCTACTTATTGCTAAGTCCTTTTACTTTGAAGGCAAACAGTCAGCCTTTTTCCACAGAATTACTACTCCATGGTTAGCAGGTAGCATCTTCCTTACAAACAACAACTAGGGTCATCTGCCAAAACAATCAGGTTTTTCAGTGCAGCCCTGTACACCTCTTTGAGACCAATTTCACATTGACAGCCAACAACCATTTGCCAACTGGTTGGGAAATACATATTTTTCCCTGGTGACTCGTGGTTGCCAGAGGATCGCAGACCAGTCTCTAGGCCTGTGTTACTGGGACCTTAGCAGAATGCTGCTAATAGCTAGCTACGAGAAAGATGAGAATTTTCCTGCAGAGTGAAACCACCTTAGGGAAACTGAAGATAGTTCGTATTTTTCAGTAGTTATCTAATGATACTGACCACTGGCAATCACCAGCCTTCCTCAAATCAGGTTCTTCTCATGAAATCAAGTAATTTGTTAGACTAATTTTAACAGACAAATTTTAAGGGATTATTTCAAGGTGAAATGAAAGGAAAGTTAACCAGTTTTATTTCATTGCTCCCAAGCTTCAAAGAGGAAATTAATAAGTACCAGCATATTAAAATATATATATACATTTTTTTATTGTGTTGGCAATAAAGATTTCATAGCTACAGCTCATTTAAAAAAAATGATAGCTTTATCAGATACAAGTCGAGCTGCTAATAGGTTTGTTTTTATTTGTCAGCTTTTAACATATCAGTGAAGCTACATTCATTTTTTTCATTTTTCATAGTCTTTGAGTCTTAAGTCTTAAAAAGACTTTTTGAATTATACTATTAGGTGGAAATGAATAAAGAACATGTCATTACATTTTGAGCTCTTAGATGTGAATGGAAAAGTGATTATGTATAGAACTAGAAGTCAACTGAAAAACACATAAATCAGAAAATCTTAAGAACAGCAGCTATTTTTAACTCTTGCAGAAATGGGATGATCCATTTTCAGTCTTGTTAAAGAATGAAAGAAAAATCTCTATCACTGAGGATGATGATGATGTTGTGATGCTGCCACTTGGATTTATTTTGCTGCTGAATCCTAAATAAAGCCCGTGACATTTGCTACAGCCTCTGCACTTTAAGCAAACAAACCTCAGGATCCAGCTGGTTAGTACTCTTGCATATTTTCTATTCTATTACCTTAAAAAAACACCTTAAAAGGAAAAGGGGCACCAAAGATAGTGAAATAGAATCCACTTCCTCTTCAAATTTATAAACTGACTGATGTATCTGTTGCTGAAAATTTTATATTTCAGTGGAGTGAATTAAGGACTTTAACAGGTCCCAGCAGCTGCTCACTGAGGCTTGGTAACCATAATTAGGATTGGCACTTTCAAGCATGCTTTTAGTGACCAGGGAGTCCAGACAAGGCTCTCTCAGTTTGGGGTTTGAGGCTATGCAACACCAAAGAAAAAGGTCATTCACAATCAAGGTCTCAGGGGGAGCTTTTTAAAGGCCTTTTCTACTTCCAAATCAATCACAATTTCACAGGCAATTCTTCAAAGACTGTTTGAGAGTGCAGTGACCTATTGCCATCTGTAGCCTCAGTGTTGAAGTGGGGTCATGTGCAAACACTTGCATTATCTAAATGGCATCTATAATTTGTGATCATTGTTAATATAACGCTTGATTAACATTTTTGAAAAAGGCAGAGCTTTCAAAAGTGCATTATTTTAGTCTTTGTTTTGTTAGTTAAAAATATGTCAAAGTTGAAAGCAGCTTGCTTACCCACAGTATTCAGCACTGGACCCGAGTCTGTTGACACTTGTGAGGTGCAGTGCAGTAGGAACAAAAATTTAACCCCGAATATATTAGATGAGAAATCCTATCACTGAAGGACCAGATGTTAAATTATTTACATTTGAAAGGCTTCAGTGAATCGAATGAGCAGGGGAATTTTCGGCAGGGATAAGCACACTGAATCTCACACGCGTCTGTCTGCACGCAGGTAGCGACAATCCAGTATTTTTTCTGGCTTTAATCCCAATAGTTTTTAAGCTGCATTTTATGTAACAAATGTAAAAGACTGTGCATGTGCCTGGCTGGAGTAATATATGTCTATATTGCCAGCTGTGGCATGCTAGAGCCGCCATCTTTCTGGAGCAGCATGATGGATTAAGACTTGGATGTTTTTCAGTACGATCTTCTCAACTCTGAAATAACCCCCTCCTCCTCCTCCTCGTCTTCTGTGGCACTGGCACAAGCACCTACTGTGGCTAAAAGTGACTGAATTTACCTTTAAAGCCACCTTTAAATCTCAGTTTAAAGATGATGACCAGTGCTTCTCACCTTCGTAAGAACAAGTACCGTCGGACTGTAGAGAGAAGTGGTGCCTTTCAAAATGTGTAAAGCATCCATCCATCCATCCCTTCTCTTCGGTTTATCCTTTTCAGGGTCGCGGGGGGGGGGTTAACTGAAATGAATAGTTTAAATAAATGATTAAATGAGGACTTCTGTGCTCAGTGTATCTTTATAGTATTTTGAATATCCACATTTTCCTGACTTCGAACCACTCAGGTTTGATAAATACTAACTTCTAGTACATTTTAAATGACTCCCTCCCTTTTTCCACGCTTGTAAAATGTGAGGATTTTGCTCTTCACCATTACTGTAAACTGACAATTATCAGATTTTTGTTGTTACCTTGGGCTCTTAAATATTTTTTAAAAGTTGTAAATGTAATATTAAAAAATAGAAAAGAATTTACAAATGTCCGATAAGCCTAATTTTCCTCTAAAAATTGTCCTCTTCTTATGAGGAACATTTACTAATAGCAAATGAAACATGTTTAGTCTTATGATTTACATGCTTTACACGTGAACAGTGTTATGTTTACAGCAACTACAGTTAGCTTCTGGGAATATTCCTTCTGTTAAAGCGTTTCATGCAGAGACGATGATGAAGCTTTCCACGTGCAGTGACCTCGCAGAGGTTAGCTTTGTGGCTTTATATGTTATCCTGGTGCTGTTATTTTTACAAACTGCGTTTTAGAGTAAAATCTGAGCTTAATTCTGTTCCTTATTTCTTTATTTTATCTTATTATAATTTTCATTTTATGTATGTATTATATTAAAATATTTCTGTAACTGCTGTGTGAAAGGAGCCTAGCAAAATAAGAATTTCACTGTACAGTACAAACCCCCTGTGGTTATTTACCTGTGAATATGACAATAAAATTGCTTGTACTTCTACTTAATTAGCCCAAAGTTGTCAAAAAATTATCTAGCTGCAGAAAAGCACTTCACAGTACTTACAAAATCATAGATGAAGGGAAACTCAGAGGAAACATCTTCATCACTGCAACTTCAAGTAGTTAAATGCAGATGCAAAAAGATGATAACTAAAGTCGTGTTACATGTGGTATTCAGACCATCAAGTGTTAAAGTATAGCTTTTCAGAGCATGGGTGCTTTGGCAGCCTAAACTGAAAACCTTTACCCCTTTCACAGTAAATCACGTCACATGTTTTTGGCTTGAATAAGTGATCTGTAAAGCACAAGCTGGTGGCTTGTCATGTTACGTATGATGACTGTTTCCAGTAGCAGTAAGTTGCAAAGGAGACAAAACTACAAGACAAAATTAATAAGTACGACTGTCTTTTGATTTGGAAAGGGTTTTTTTTTCCTACTTGAAAAATGTGTAAATGTATAAGAGAATAAGGGCTGGCTCAAAGCCCTGCCCTGATAATATGTTAACGTGCTAAATGTTTAATCTGTTATCCTTTATGTGAAATTGAACTGAACAAATTGCAAAGCTTTTATAAAAGCTATTGTGACAGCTTGTGAAAGTCAAGCTCTGTAACAGGCTGAAGCCAGGAGAGTTCAACTTTTAATTTGAATAATATTAAATCCTGTCATCTCAACTGGGTCCCTTAGAAGCATTATGTGACAGAAGTACAAAGGAAACGGGGCCGTATTATGCAACTATTACAATTCAGCTGTGGTAACCTTCAATCTTTAAAAAGACACTGTGTGAATATCTATACCGAGAGAAGCCAGTTGATCGATAACTTTTCTGCTAGCGCTTTGATCTGAGCTGGGTAAAACTCATTCCACTCTTTTCTCCTTGCAGGGGGCATCTTTGAGACTCTTGAAAATGAGCCCATTAGTGTTGAAGAACTGGCCTTTAAATTTGCCGTAACTAACATAAACAGGAACCGGACCTTAATGCCAAACACCACGCTGACCTATGACATCCAGAGAATAAACTTATTTGACAGTTTTGAGGCTTCAAGAAGAGGTAAAGATCTTGTCATTTAATTTTGAAACCCCACTTGAGAATCAGTAAGAGATTTTTGTTGAGATTTTCTTTTCTCCCCACTTTCTGTTTCATTACTTCAGCCTGTGACCAGTTAGCGCTGGGCGTCGGTGCTGTTTTTGGACCCTCTCACAGCTCATCGGTCAGCGCGGTCCAGTCTATCTGTAATGCCCTGGAAGTCCCTCACATCCAGACACGCTGGAAACACCCATCAGTGGACAACAAAGACAGCTTCTACATTAACCTTTATCCTGAATATGCCTCTATAAGCAGAGCTGTGTTGGACATAGTGCAATTCTACAAGTGGAAGACGGTCACTGTGGTCTATGAGGACGCAACTGGTAAGTCGAGATGGGAATTAATGATCCAGAAATAAGATCCAGAGGGAAACTCAGTAAGTAAAACAGCAGGAAAGCATGAAAGCACAGATTTCACTATCATGGTGTATGCCATCAGTGATTTAACACAGCAGGAAGAACATAAACTTTACTTTAAAAGTATAAAAATATGGCAACTGTTTGTCATATTTATAAAGTGGCCACTGTGCTCTATATTCAGCTGCTAAAAACAAAGCCCAAACTTTAACAAGGTGATTATGATCCATTTTTGTTGAAATAACAACTACAGCTCCTGCAAGTCTTTGCCTTAGCAACCCTGTTAAATTACCTTCTTGAAGCTATTTATAGATGAGTGAATGTGCCCTGCACATGTTCTAAAAATTTTAGAGCGACAACTAAAAAGAAAAGACATTAATTACTTTTTGAGGCTCGGGCTCCTGGAAACAGATGTCAGTCCCAACAGATGGCGAGACAAAAACAATCCTAAATAAACAGGAAAAAGCAAATATAAGACAGAACTAAGAAGTGAGATTAATGCACGAGTAGGTATGATGATCCTAAATCATGAGTTTTCAATGCCACTGAGACTGACTCTCTTTTAACCTCGCTAGCTGTGCTAGAATATGTCATGGTTATGTTACCGTGAGTAGTTATGAGAGGAGAAGATGATCAGACCTTCAAAAGGCATGAAGTTAAACATGAAGCTTTCTTTTTGAGAGTTTAAGAAAGACTGTTGTATTATTTGTAGCATTTTCAGTTTGTACTACTTCACCAAAGATTAAGACCTTAAGATGTTAGGGCTATGGCTTCTTAACAATTACCATGTGACACAAATGTCAAATATTTCTGATTATTCGGAATCCTCAGACCTTGTCCCAATAATCAGTATCCATGAGCTCCACTTAACAGTTTTCTAGCACTCTGGGAGCTCAAATCATTTTTGCCCACCAAGTAAGACAAGACTATAAGAAGATAACCAAGCATTCCCCTCATTAATAGGAACAGAAGATTTGAGATTTAAAGTACCGGAAAACTTTTCAGTTGATCTCTTCCATGATTGCTTGGAAGTTAAATAAAGACCCAAGGTGATGGAAAAGGCCCTTAAGAAATATATAGTCAGGAGGGACAGTGCTGGGTTTGGGCAAAATGGGCCACCATCAGTCCATCAACAACCAGCATTTGCTGATATATTCATTGCTGTGCACATAGTGCAACTCAGCACCCCCATGCTAGCTGTGAAAAATAATACAGAATGACTTTCTTGGGATTATTTTGGTTTTAAATTGGAGACAGCTAAGCCTGTGAACCAAACAGAGGCCAGTGTCAATGTCTACATCAACAAACAGAGTGGGAATAATGTATGCTAAATTATTTAAAACCTATAACGTGGTTGTGCTCAGAAATTCAAAGTTCTACACTGGCCTTCTGTTTAGCAGTACTTACAACAACCATACAATGCCAGGTCTCCATGGTACTACATTCATTCATCATATAAATGAATCTCCGGCAGAGTCTGTGCAAAACTCAACTACTTGTAGCTGGTTCACTGGTTCAACCGTAGTTGGTGCACCTTCTGTGCAGCAACACCTGCACAAGTATGACCCTCATTAAGTCCTCTCATTACAGTAAACCTTCTGTGTCTTTAATCTAAACTCCATCAGTCCACATGATGCATTTACATAAACTGTTTTTGGCCACAACAAACCAAAATGTGCTAGGAGGAGAAAAAAAGAACAATGGTTTCATGAAAACAATACATCTCGAGCTGGTGAGCACAGGGATGGACTGATGATGCTTTGTGCTCGTCTTGGAGCCAGTGGAAAAAGGAAAATTTGACTTTCAGGCGGAAGAATGGATTCAATTAAACAGCAGCTAAATCTGTGTAAATAATACAAGACTAGGTTCAACACCAGGATCCTAAACACACCTGAAAATTCACAAGATGAAGGTTTTGCCATGGACTCTACAGTGTTATCAAAAACGTATGGCTACACCACAAAACAGCAGTACATGCAAGCCTTTGAACATTAAAAATGGGGGAAAAAATCTCCCAAACATGAGCTGAAGGACTGCTACAAAAAAAACCTGTACAGCTGCAATACTGGCTAAAAGTGGTGTCACTAAGGTCTGAAAATGCAAGGTGCTTAAACCTTTAATTCAGGGCCTTAGTTCTTTTTAAATGTTAAAGCTGGAAATTATGAAAATAAAAAAGCACTCTAGTTTAAAACAGAACGTATTTGTATTAATGTTAACTTCATGGCTTTTTTTCTGGTGCACCACAGAGCCACACGATTTCCATGTTTCCTTTAATTCAATTCAATTCAATTTCAATTCAATTTTATTTATATAGCGCCAAATCACAACAATAGTCGCCTCAAGGCGCTTAATATTTGTACAGTAGATC
>VVHJ01023601.1:4920-20725 GCA_015107715.1 Tylochromis polylepis
CACAACATCAACAACCCCACACACTCGGTCAGGACCCTTTTTAAGGCTGGCGAGGCGTGATTGCAGATGCCGTGCAGGTGAAGCCATCTCTACCGCACGGCACCGCAGACCACGCCCCGCCACACGCGGGAATTCAAATACCTCGGCTCTCTGGTGCAAGAAAAGAAAGTGGCATCAAAGGTGGAAATACACTCAAGAATCGGTCTAGCGGAGGTGGCTTTCGCCTCCCTCTGATGGTGCGTCTGGAAGAAGACAAACGTCACCCTCATCACCAAAATCCGCCTGTACTGCACACTGGTATTGCCCATTCTTCTCTATGGATCTGAGACCTGGGTCATCCTCAAGCACGACCTCAACAAGCTCAAGGTCTTCCAAATGTGCTGTTTGCGTCAGATTCTCCAAGTGTCCTTCCGTGACAATCTCAGCAACAGCCCTCGATGGAAGAGCTGATCCAGAAGCGACGACTGCAATGGTTTGGCCAGATCTGCCACATGAGCAACCATCGCCTGCCATATCGCCTTCTGCTGCAGCAGCACCCTGCCCACTGGAGAATCAAGCGTGAGGCGCCCAAGAAGACTTGGATCAAGCAAATTGAAGACGATCTTAACCCTAACCCTCGAGCAAGCAAAGGTCAAGGCAAGAGATCGCAAGGCCTGGAAGTGCATCGTTGACCAAGATGGAAACCCTACGGCACCCACATTGGCTTCGTGGACGACCTCCCCTGCCGACCGCCAGCTCGGGACAAAAGAAAAAAAGAACTGCTGACATAACTGCAACACATCCTTTCTGTGGCTCTGCCAGCTGCATGTTGTAGGCACCCAAGTCCTTTTAAGGGTCTGAAACAATACTCAGTGCAAGGGCAATGAAAACACATGTAACAATAAACAGTTCAAAGTGTGGCAGGATTATAGTCCTCAGTCTAGTCACACCACAAGCTTAGTCCTGTAACACAAGACAGGCTGGAACAATTAACTCATGTTACTGACACTAAGGCCATCCCCATTTAAGTCTGTGAATAGACTTCAGGCTGAATCAGTGTGTACATTTGTAAATATGCAATCAGTCATTTGTATTTAATCATTCAGTCTGAGGAGCCAGAGTTTTAAGAGCCTTATACTGGTCACAACCACCAGGAACACAGGTCACCGTTGCGTTCCTAATAAAGTAAATGTATACAGCGCTATTAATGAAGCCACAGTAAAATCAGACAACAAGCCTACCTGCTGACTGTAAAACAGCCACCATGCTTCCAGCTGCCACGCCGCCTCCATTGGCCACTGCAACAGCAGACATCATGCTTGCAGCGTAGGAGCCGGCAGCTATTCCAGCTGAGGTGAAACCTACGGCCCCCAAAGCAACAGGAGCCAGGGCCACTGCACCTACTGCACATGGACGAGAACACCAGCATCAGTGTGACGGTTAAGAACGATATGACATGTAAAATGTTTTTGTATAAGCAGAGGCCCGAGGTACAAGGCAGGATTTCATCTTATCCAGGTCTTTATATGTTAAAGCAAGTTTAGCATATCCAGGGTATCTTTCAGTTATCTGGATTCACTTACCCCAACACTGGCAAGCTGGATAAGTGGTCACATGAAGCCATTATCTAAGAAACTAAGTTTACCCAGGGTTCACCCTGCTCGCTCACATAAAAGGGGCGGTGCTGTTGTGAAGTGTAAGTGTGCTGGCAGCTCAGTGGCTGATTTTACAAAGGAAGAGAAAACTATACTAAAAATATGAAGAGGTTAAAAACATTATACAGACACTGAAAGCAGTAGAGTGTGATAGAGGAAAAAGTACTTTACAGTAGTTTAGTATTAAAAGCGCTGTATGTTCGTGCCCTTGAAGCATTTTGGACAGCATGACTGGAAAATGCACATTATATGAATCAAGTCTGGCTTATTTGAAGCCAGGAAAGAAAGCCAGCAAAAGCTGTGTAAGTTAATAGATTCAATATCACAGTTCCGTCTTTGAGGCACAGGAGAATCTGATGATTATCATCAAGGTCAGCATAAGGTCAGCAAGTACAAGTCAGTGTCCTGTTCTACACTCGTGTATTAATGCTTGGAGAACAAAGAAAATGTTGTAAAAACTTTGCTTCCTACAGGAAAAAGTAAAGTAATACATTTATATATTTATTAATGACGTGGATCAGTGAAAAACAAAGACTGTCCACTCACAGAGGTCTGAGGGACTTTCCATGAACAGTGACCCTAATGTCTGGATAATGTATTGGTCAGGAAGTGGTGATTTCATACACACTGATTTCATTAGAGAGCATAAGTTACCATGGCAATGCAATCCACAGGCTTCAAGTTATGACTAACGATCAGCAGGTATGAAACAACGCCTGCTGACTAATCAGTTTTCTGAAAATAGCGTCACCATTCAAGATCCCTCAGACCTCGGTGCACAGACAGCAGGACGGTCTAAAGTTTTTCAAAAGCCCCTAAAGTCTTAATGATTAGTGTGGTTCAATAAATATATATTCTTATAGGTAACTTTATTCCTTGACATTTTTCTTTTCCCTGTTAGTGGTAAATTGTTCACATGCTGCCAAAAACCATCCTATTCAAGCGTCAGCCCCAGTCGAGCCCTGGGTTAGCTTATCAAGCTGACAGCCAGCTTCGTGTGACCGCTTCTCCTGACTGCTGTAAAGGGAAGCGGATCAACATAACAGAGAGACACCGTGGGTAGGTCGAGGCCCGGTGACCACACAGACCGTCCAAAGCCGTACCTGCTCCCCCCGTAACGGCAACGATCGTCCCTGAAACACAACATCAAAGCCCACATCAGCACTAACATCTGGATCAATATACATCTGTTATCATCATGGCACCGTCACATCATTAAACACATGAATATATTTATTTTAAAGTAATATGTGCATTAAAATACTCACCAACACGCATGTTCGCAGAGTTCCGCTCTCTCTGTGTACAACTGTCTCAACAATAGTCACTACCAGGGAGACACTTCCGGTATTTATACGTCACCAATGAAAAAACAAACTTAAAATTTCCGTGTACATTTTCATCAGAAACCAAAAGGAAAAGAAGAAAGTTAAACAAAAAATACTGCAGTTTCCTCAAAATTAATATTTGAATATTATCAGTTGTCCATTTTGGATATGTTTCACGATCGATGTTTTTCAATTCAGATAACAAATTGCACATACAAACGATCAATTATTTAAAGATTTTCCCAGTGAATCTTGGCATTTAAACAAAGCATAAGAGATAATGGAAAATAAATATTATAGTCATTTAAGCGCTAATCTCATTTAATAGCGGGGCTAAAACCGATTTAATAATTTCTTCAGTTTCTTCTGGCGAGATTTAACAGTAATGTGAGCAAAATGAGAACACGTTGTTTTGTTTTGTTTGTTTCAGTTTTGTTTGTATTAATTTATGTTGTTTTTAGCAGTCTTGTGGGTTTATTGCAGCGTTATCTTTTGCAGAGGTATATTAAAAAAGCATGCTGTATTTTTTTGTTTTATAAAACTCGCCACCACTAGAGGGCACGACGATGCCATCAGTTATATTTAATCAGAACCCTTACCTGAGTCAAGTGCTGCTAGGAGGTGAAGGCAAACCGTTTTTGTGGTGTCCTTGTTTGTCATTGGAAAATACTGAATGGAGCCGTACTTTTGTTTCTAGTTTTATCAGTAAGATTAGAATAAGAATAATCTGAATAATTAAGTTAAATATTAAACCAAAGTTGACTTTTTTTTTTTAGTTTGATCTTTTCTTTCTTTTCAATTTTTTTTCAATTTTTTTTAAACTATAATGACTTTTGGTTATTATACAGCAGTATTCCACATCCAGACACTAGAGGGTGTTTATAATGCTGCTGGGGGCTCAGAGGAAGAGTAAACCTTCCTAAGCTAACACTAGCTTCATATGTTTACCGCTTCTGTTCTTTATCAAATGTCACTAAATATGCATTAAAATATATTTTAACCCTGTACAGCACGGCATTGCTCCAGGGAAACAGAAAGCTTTTTTAAGCCTCATGCCCAGTACATGAACTTCAGTGATGCCAACCCATCAGAGTGTTTGGAAAAGTATCAAATTTCAGTCCAGTAAGAGGTGGCAGTCACTATCACGAATGATTTGAAGGTGTGGTATCTTTTTCTTACACATGGTCACAGGACCTCATTGTGTGTGAAGAAGGTAAGAATGTTTGCCCCAGTAATCATATTTAACATGACATAAACTGTAAATCAAAAAAACAATAACATGTGGGAAAAGAGGTACTTTTGAGGGAGACTTTGATATTAGTGTGTTTGTATGTAATTATGTTATTTCATGTATTTGTGCACAAATTTGTTCACATTTCACATTTTGCTGATGTGATGCTTCTTGCACGGTGGGAGACGATCAACACCTTTCTCCATTTCTGTGACAACAGTTGCCAGGTCACAAGGGATATGGGTGATGAGACAAAATTTGGACTTTCGTACAGCACATCCTCATGAAGCTGAAACAGCTTCCTATACAAGAGACATTATGTGGATGAGCAAATGGTGCCATTTAAGGGCCAGAAAAAAAAATCAAGCTGTTTCTACCAAGTACATTAAGAAAACAGTGTTTCAAGTGTTCCTCGCTGGATCAATTCAATTCGATTTTAGTTATATAGCACCAACTCACAACAATATCAGATGACATTCAACAAAGTTGTAAAGTTTACATTTGGAAGGCTGTCCAGCCACCTGAGCTTCCAGGTGTAGGTGCAAGTGGAAATGTGGTCCTAAATACAAAATTGCACAAAGTCTGTGCAAATCCAAAAAAAGAAAGCAAGAAGAGAGGGCGAGCCATTGGTGGGATTTCTCAAAACTATGAAGAGAAGAGGAAGAAGCAGAGACCCACAGCTCCCTTTCCAAATCAGAATCGCCACTTGGACAATATAATATATGATTCTGGCCATATGTGTCAACCTCATCACCCCAATCAGTCGCAGATGTCTGCCTCTCCCCGAGTATGGTTCTGCTGGCGCTTTCTTCCTGTTAAAAGGGAGTTTTTCCCCTCCTACTGTAGCCAAGTGCTTTCTTATAGGAGGGTCATCTAATTGTCAGGGTTTTCTCTGTATTTTTGTAGGTTCATTATATTACAATATAAACCACCTTGAAGCAATTATTGTTGTGATTTGGTGCAATATAAGTAAAACAAGGAAAGAGTCCACCCTGAACAGATTATGTGTATTTCTTTTAACATAATCACATTAACATTGCAGTTAATTATTGTTTGAATTGTCCAGTTTTTAAAATGTGTTGCCCCAAATTTAAAAAGAAAGTTTTGTGCAAAACTTATCTCATAGTGCTTCATGGGGCAAATGGATAATGGCCCAAATCATGCTGCAAAAGCAACCCAAGAGTTTCTCGGTGCAAGAAGTGGGATATTCTTCAATGGCCAAGTCAGACACCTGTCATCCACCCAGTAGAGCATGCTTTTGGTGAAACTGTGAATATGTGTGTTATCTTATATGACGTGTTTCCCCTGTTTGTCCAAGATACATTTCTCGCAAGCGAGACAATAACGGCTGATCTGATCTTTTCAGTTACTCAATCACATATTGCATGATTTTAAATCCAATGTGGAGGTATAAATGGAAAAAATTGCAAAAATTGAGTCAATGTCCAAATACTTATAGCCCTACACGTACCAGCTTCACTTACTTTTAACAGTAAATCCATGCTTCAGGGAGAAGCCATCACACCTTGATGATATCATCTGCACTGTTTCACTTCCTGCTGTTCTTTGTCAGCCTGATGGTAACTCTTTTCTGAAGCTTACCAACATTTGGTATTCAGCACACAGAGTCAAACAAAAGACGCTTAAAGATGTGTTACAAATTAATTATGTTAACATCATATGTCATTACATAACAAGCAGAGACCAAAACCTTGTTTTTGTTCCAAGCTGTAAACATGTTTAATTCTGCTCTAAAGTTGGACATTTTAACATGGGAGTTTATGGGAAATGACTCACACTTGGAGCCAGCCTTAAGTGGCTGTTATAGGAACTGCAGTACTTTGAGTGCTGACACTGTCTTTTTTTCACCCTCAGAGGTTTCTGTTCGTTTCAACATCCAAGTTTTGAGTGCATGTTGCTGCTTGGAAAGAGCCTGGGAACAGGAGAAGTGGCTGAACTCTGAAACTTGTCCTTCACCTTTCCCCCTCTCCCTTCTTTCATGTACCTTCACCCACCTTTCCCACAAGTGACCAAACACTTTACCTGAACTCAGGTTTCTGCTTTTGTTCCAGATGATAAGAAATGGGAGGAGGAGGAGACTTAAGTGGTCACACCTCGGTGGTCAATGTAGCCGCTTCGGCTTTTGAAGCAGGAAGAAGAGGGGAAAAATGCTTATACAGTCAAAGCTGCAGCACCTGAAGTAGTAGGTCCAGATCTGAATCCAGCAGAGAATGAGCTGGACAATGCAGCCTTTGTCTTGTGATCAAGGGGGGGGGGGGCAGGTGAATTCCAGCTACCGACCTTCAGAGAGGCAGGTGGCTCTTTGATGGCAAAGCCCCTGCAGTAGGTGGAGGAAGGCCTCAGCAGCCCTTCAATTATTTACTTGCTCTTGGTCAGTTATTAAAATGCCTCCACTGGCTTGCTTTGTGTGATACTGTTTGATAGTTTGTGGATGAAGAAAACTGCATCTCCTTTTTCCAATCACTGAAAGGTCAGCACCCCACACACTCTAGATGTAATTTTGTGCTTAAACCCAACTGAAATAAGCTTAGCAGCTAAAGCCAGTTGTTAGGCCACACCCCTTAAGTGTACTCTTTCCCCTTCATCTAAAAACCAATTAGGAGCCTTTGAGTTTGAAGCAGAGCCAGATCATCTGCATCAGTTAGACACACACTTAATCAGAGTCTCTTCATTCAGAGCCGACCCGCCTTTATTCAGTTTTAATTTGATGGGTCTACAGTCTAGCCTGAAAACTGAACACTAAAAGCAGGAAAGATCTGGTCAGTCATGTGGTTTCACAATTTAAAGCTTTATTTAATGTAACAGTTCAAGTCACACCCTAAAAGCACAGTGGTCACAATTCAGCTCATTTCCAAATCCCTTTCAGGCCTATGAAACCAGAATCAAGGACGGTCACAGCGCACAAGGAGTCCGAGGTGTTCTCCCACTGCCCACAGGAGGAGGAGCGGTGCGGTGCAGAAGTAGTTTTCAGAGTCAATACAGAGGATAGACAAGCAGAACGCGTGAAAAACTGAGCGTCGCCTTTTAAGACAAGTTTCCCTCTCAGCACTGAAAATGCCATTCCAAAACGCCTTTTGGTTTTTGAGTGGAATGTGAGATTATTGTATTTAGACTAAGCCAGCATTGGATCCACACGGTCAGGACCAACTGTGGAGGAGAAGAGCGGTCAGAGCCAGCGGGGGGAGCAGCAGTGTGAAGGCGGCGGTGGTCCCACAGCCAGCCCCCGTGGAGCTCGGCGTGGTGACGTTTGTGTTGGCCGGAATCGTGCCGTTTTTCGCCAGGGCCACCTGAAACACATTACTGCATGAATTTTATGCAGAACTGCTGTAACACCATCGAAGAGTTACTGTTAGACTCACTGTTAACTTTTCTGGCACAGGAGAAGTTCATTTATTTAATTAAGATGATTAAGCCCGGGTGATTTCATTTTTTTAAAGCCCTTCATATTGGTTAATAAATTAGGATTTAATGTTAGAGGGTAAAGTTAATCAGAATTCAGCGCCTGGAGTCATTTCACTTCTATTTTAATTTGAAAAAGTTTTAAGAACAGCTTTAAAGCTTCTGTTCAAGACTCAAGCCGAGTCTTCTGGAAGTTTTGCATCATATCCTCATAGCTGCCGTTTGTTCTGCGGGGGACAAACGGATTTTTATATTCATGGCCTTTTCTCTAAATATACGCGATTATAGACGTACTTCTCCGTTTCAAGCTCCCTAATTGAACACAGAGCTCACCTGAAGCGTTACAGCGTTTCATGCGTAAACAAATTCCGTTGGCCACAGCCGATTACCGCCACTTCCCAAAAAGGTTGGTGAACGTATGGAGAAACAAAATAAAGGACGTAAGGATCAAACTGACCTGTGATGTGAGATGGAAAGCCAGCAGCAAAACTCCGACGACTGCGACGCACAGCTTCTTCATGATGGAGGGGATTCTGCTCTTCTTGGTAGAGAAAACGTGCATGAAACAGGAGACCAAGCCTTTGCCTTTTATACCTCCCAGTGACGTCATCAACGACCCCCCCCCCAAAAAAAACACCTGCCTTTATATGTCGTTCTGCAACAAATGTTACTTACTTTTACTTACTAATTATGTATTTTGCGTTATTTCTGGGTAAAATATATTAAATCGGATAAGAAATAATAACTAATGAATGCCAAAATTACTTTATGCATATTAAATAAATTAGAGATATAGCTGCAAAACCAATACTGCACTATTCCCTGATTTTTATGTGGTCTTTGATGCATTGATCATGATTTTATGTTTAAAATCATATAAATTTCTGCTTACAGTGTTCTTTTTTTCTGAGTGAGAGCACTAGATAATGGATGAAATAGCTCAGTAAAGCTTTTTCAACACACTGATTAAAACAAGGCTGTCCAGACTCCCCACTTCTATCTTTGCAGGTTACTACGAACAACACATTTCTGCTTCATGATCAGAGTTTAAACTTTTTCTGATGGCAGATTAAACCTTCTTGTTTTAAAACAACAAAAATTTAATTCCGTTTGAAGATGAATGACAAGAACCAATTTCTTGTCTCACTTCCAGACTCTAATTTATCCCTCACACATGATTTAGAGGTTATACCATCTCATATGTGGGGATTACATTGTACAAAGATGAAACATACACACAAAAATATTCGTTGAGCCAGTTATTAACCAGATTAGTAAAAGGTTCAGTATGTTCAGTAACCATGGAGATTCAGAATGAGAAGGAAAAACTTCCTGTTACTGCAGTACAAGGAAGTTTTTCCTTCTCATTGTGAACGTCATGACCTTTATGTTAATGTGTCATTATCATATCAGTTTTTGAATTTAATCTGGTAGAACAAACCTCACCTTCTAAAAAAAAGACATTTTATATGACAGCAAAATAGATTCTTTGTTAATCATAGTACTAAACTCAACTGGAAAAGGTGAATACTACACAAATATTATAATGACATCTATCTATCTATAAATAGATAGATCTATCTGGAGCCTATTCCAGCTGTCATAGTTCAAGAGACAGAGTACACTCTGGATGGGTGGCCAGCTTATCACAAGGCTAGCCCAGAGAAACAAGCAACCATTGACATTTACACCTATAATCAATCTTAGAATCACCAATTAACCTAACCCCACTAACTGTATGACTTTGCACTGTGAGAGGAAGCTGGATTACCAAGAGAGAACCCACGCAGACATCGGGAGAACATGCAAACTCAACACAGAAAAGCCTCAGACTGGGTTCAATTCAATTCAATTCAATTCAATTCAATTCAATTCAATTCAATTCAATTTATATAGCACCAAATCACAACAACAGCTGCCTCAAGCCTTAAGGTAAGGACCCTACAAAATACAATAAAACATAAAAACAAACAAAAAAAACAACAACAATCAGATGACCCCTATAAGTAAGCACTTTTGTGACAGTGGGAAGGAAAAAGTCCCTTTTAACAGGAAGAAACCCCCACAAAGACATGCTGTGGAAACACTCAGTGGATCATGGGAGTTCCCACCAGCCTGGATTCAGGGTCACCTGCTCCAGCCTTAACTATATGCTCTGTCAAAAGGAAAGTTTTAAGCCTTAAAAGTAGAGAGGGTGTCTGTCTCACAGCTGGTTTCGCAGAAGAGGGGCCTGAAAGCTTTAGGCTCTGCCTCCCATTCTACTTCTAAATATGCTAGGAACCACAAGTAAACCAGCAGTCTGAGAGCAAAGTGCTTTATGGGAGTAATAAGATACTATGAGGTCTTTAAGGGGCCTAAATATTGAAGATTTGAACCCCAGTGAGGCAAAAGTGCTAAGCACCACTCCATATTCCATATACATTAAATGTAATTTATGTTTAATAATTTATAGCAATGTGTTTCTTTCTACTGTCATGGTTCAAAGTAAACAGCGCCCCCGGTGGCATCTCGCTGTCAAAAATGAGAAAGCTTCACCCACGACCCCGCTGGGCTTCCGTAGTTGTCCTCTCCTGTATTTCTTCCGAAGGAAACAGAGCACGCTCATACAGAAGGGCGGACTAAAATAACACGGAAACTTCACGCAGAAACAACAAAGCTGTCTATTTTTGCGGGTTAGCAGCTCGGCCGCGGAGCTATTCGTCTGTCAATGCTGCGGCTGCTGTGCCGGAGTTCGGCGGTGAGCCAGACGCTAGTGCGATGGGGACGGAGGTCACAGCGGGGAGGTGGCCTCCTCCTGCACCGCGCTCTGTCTTGCACCTCCAGCCGCCGCTGTCACGGTGCCGGTTCGGATGAAGGTAATGCTCAGCCCGCAGAGAACGGCTCCGGTAACGCACTGTACCGGGATTCGGTGCTTTTGCCCCAGACCGAATTCCCGATGAAACTAACCGGACAGAAGCTTCTGGACCGAGAACTCCAAATACAACAGGTACAGCTGGTTAACGAAATCCCATTCAAACATGGTTAAATTTTAATTTTTTATGTTGCTTACTAAGTGGTTCCGATAAAGTTCAGCACACGAATAGTTTATACTTTTGTTTAGCATTTAGTCTTTAATTCGGCATTACTGTTTAGGCCCACAGTTGTATTATTGTTACTTTTAACTAGTCCTGATTTCAATTTTGAGCTGAAACATGCTGATCATTGCAACGACAAGGCAGTTTAAAGTGCTGTAACATGTAACTGTAACATGATCAATACAAGACATTATAAGAAAATTTACACAGAAATTAAAAGGAGAAAATAAAACTATTTTGACTTAAGAAAATTAAAATTAAAAAAATAAATTTAAATAAATAAAAGACATATCATGTCTTCATACATATTGGAAATGGATCATTCTAGATTTAAGAGATATTAATACAGTTTTTTTGTTTGTTTGCTGTTTGCAGGAGTGTGGTTTTGCAGATTTGTACTCATGGCAGCGGGAGAGAAAGGCCAAGAATAAGTTCTGCCTCCATGATGGACCTCCGTATGCTAATGGAGACCCTCATGTTGGACACGCTCTCAATAAGGTGAGTGTGGAAACTTTTCAGCTTTCTATCATCAAGTCCTCCTCCACTGAAAATTGATTTGCAAATATAACATTACACCACAAAACATTTGTGTAGAATAATGAGTGCATTTTACGAGGAAACAGAAAATCTGTGTACGTACAGTCACATCCATCCTTTCATTTTCTTTCACTTATCCAATTCAGCATCATAGTTTGGCTGGAGCCTATCCCAGCTGTCACACCCTGTCACCTACCTGTTGCAGGGCTAACACCATTTGCCAACCAACCCTGACCCATCTTTAGTCTTTTTAAATCCAAAAATTGTGTCACTGTTCAAATACTTATGGATGTAGATGAATGGTGTTTTAGCTCATGGTATAGATGACAGCAGTAGTCTGTTACAGGATGAGATGTTCCGTGATAAATTTCAGCTTACATTTTTAAGACTGAAAGAATGATAAAAGTTATACTAGCCCTTTAAACATCAACTGTTAAAGAAGACATGGTTTCTCCTGGACATCTTTGCATCTCTGTAAGAATCCTTTCTGATAATAAGTTTACAACAAAAGTCATCAGAATTATTCTGTTAAAGGAACTCTGTCTGAGCCCAGTTAAAAGGAAATGTATTTCAGAGGAATATGAGGCTGGGAAGGTTAAGGTAAGAAGGAAGAAGTAGATTTCACCTTGTCTTCCTCCTAAGGTGAAAGAGGTGAAAGTTTCCCAAGTAACAAATCCTTAAGACTGAGCGTTTGTATGTGAACAACGGTGTATTTGGTGAAAATGTTATTGAAAGCTTTGAATGTTTGTTTCTTTCCATTTTTAATCTGTGCAGTCTTCCTGAAGATGCCTACAATTTATTTTTTTTAAAAAACAAACAAACAAAAGACTGATTTACCACCTTTGTCTGTGAATAGGTACAACAGCATTAGTATAGCTAATGAAACCATTCAAAATTTTACCTTCTTGCTATAAATATTTTCTGAGTTACAGAGATTAGTCCAAATTTGGTGCATTTTTCTTATTTTTTTTTCCTGCATTTTTGAGCCCTCGTGATTTGTAAATATTTATTAACTTCTCATTTATTATTCCTTTCAGATCCTGAAGGACATCCGTAACCGTTTTGAGATGCTAAGAGGGCGGCAGGTGCACTACATCCCAGGCTGGGACTGCCACGGCCTCCCCATCGAGCTGAAGGCTCTGGGAGACTTGGGGACAAGCGGCCTTAGTCCTCTGCAGATCAGACAGAAAGGTGAGAAGAAGGAGGAGGAAGTAGAAGGAGGGGCAGGGCTTTTTCTGGTGACTTTTATTCAGATTTTATGCAGCTGCTGTTTGGTTTCTCTCATCCAGCTCGGGAGTTTGCAGAGGGGGCGATAGCTCGCCAGAAAGCTGCCTTTCAGCGCTGGGGGGTGATGGCTGATTGGGATCAGTGCTACTACACTTTTGATGGCACCTACGAGGCTGCTCAGCTGAAAGTCTTCCAGGAGATGCACAGTAAGGTGGGTGCTGTTCTGATCTAAATGCCAGCCAATGTCACAGTAGAGTGATGCACCTACAGAGCAAGTTCAGCATGACCAGGCTTTCTTTGTGTCAGCTGGATTAACAAAACCCCAGTCAGAGAAAATCACATCCATGGCTATCAAACCCAGGCTTCCTGCTCCTGTGTGTGTGTGTGTGTGTGTGTGTGTGTGTGTGTGTGTGTGTGTGTGTGTGTGTGTGTGTGTGTGTGTGTGTTTCCAGTCAGTCCTGTTGTTGTACCTTTATTTTCTTTTGAATTACTCATCTCTCTCTTCTTGGAGTTTAACACCATAAAATTTAAATTAGTGTTTAACTGTTCATGTCATTTCTGTCTTTGCCGTGTAATATTGATATAATTGCAGTTCACATATTTAAATCTAGTAAGCTCTGGATGGCAAGTTTATAGGTTTATCTCTGTGTGTAGCTCATATAAGGAGGCTGAATCCAGTAATTTAGGGCTTTACCCACTGACATCATGTAATCCTTCCCTGGATAACTCTGTTTTTCTCTGTTATTTCTTTGTGATGTTTATAGCATTAATTTTTTTTATCAGCATTATCTTTTTAATTTCTTACATGGGTCTTTTAACTCTCAGCAATAACTGGATTCATCAAACATAACTGCACCCACAACTCCAAACCAATAACATCGAGAAATAATGAATACCTCCAACTAACTGACTGATTATAGCTCCACTTGACGCCAGTTCTAATATCTCACAATAAGTTATTCAAAAAAAGCAAACAAAAACAAAATAATACAGACGATCACTATTACATCTCATGTAAACAAAAAGAAAAAAAAAATCTAATCTTGATAAGGATCACATTTTTGATCGTGTGATTAAATCAGTTGATTGTATATGTTTTTAAGAGATCAGAGTCTCAGAAGCTTGGGCAGTTAGATTGAATTTTGTGCGTCTGTATAAGCTTATAGAATAATATGTCACCGCAGTTCTTTCTGCAGGTGCACACACGGACGTGCATATAACCTCAGGATTTGAGTTACAATTAGCCAAAGCTAAAGCATAGCCAATATAGCAGAGTACATGACCTCACAGGGTGTTAGTGCAAACTCTTATTACAACACGCTGTATTTATTACAGTATTATTATTATTATTATTATCTGAGTGACCTGTAGCATTTGTGTGAATAAATGCCTGTAAATTATACATAAGTACCATCAGTCCTGTAAAACTGAAAATGGTGAATCATGTAGTTAACATTATGGAGCAGTATATTTGAACCCAAACAGAAGTGAAGTCTAAAAGTAAAACTAATTAAGAGAAAAAATTACATTAAGAAATAATAAATACATCTTGCTTCCACAGAGACTGTGATTCATATATATTATGTTAGCAAGTACTAGCAAATGGACAAAACATGAAAAAGAGAAAAAAAGTCTAAATGGTCCCTGGATAGGATTTGAACTTTTGACTTGCTTCTCAGGCCATATGTGACCCAGTCAGTCACCTGTCAGGTCACCTGTTTTGGCTATTGAGATTGGCTGACTTGTTCACCACAGCCTCCATATTCACCACAACATACACAAATTCTCTTGGGATTATTTTCTCTGTTCTTTCATTGCTGTTTTGTATGTTTTTACCTCTGGGTAATCAGTAAGAAATTCCACTTTAGAGACAGTAGCTATGCAACTCGCTACGTTTTATTAACCACCACATGTACTGACTGTATTACAATATTAGAAAGTCTCCTCACAAGATTGGCTCTTGATTAATTGTTCATTTGCCTTTATGCTCTGTAATATAATTGGCGTTTTACAGAGGACAATCAATCATTTCATTTTGTTATTTATTCTAGAGCCATTTGGGGCTTTCTTTATTAAGTGAGCCAAGCATCGTGGAGGACATTATAGAGTCATATTCCAACAGATTCAACAGATGGCATTGAAATGCCATCACTGATGGTGCTGAAAAGCAGCCAAGTGGCCATCATGGATAGAATGAAGATGTTGTTATTGGGTCTGAGTTACAGTGTGATAAAATAGAAATATACTGTTTATATAGGTCTTGTTTACTTGCTTAAAAATTCAGTTGCAGTTTATTGATGGAAAACATCATCTTCACCAACCTGAAAACAATTTATAGATTTAGTTTGCTTCATCGACTGTCAATCATCAGTTATTCTCTTTTCTCATGTAAATCTTTCACTGGCAAGCTAGAACAGACAGGGTCGGGTCTTCGAGAAGTCTATGTTTTACCAGGTTCATTTTGAGGTGACTGCATTCAAATTTAGTCCATTTCCTGACATTTAAATGACAACAAATTAATTCTTAACCTTATAGAGTACTGTGCAGGAGTCTTGAGCCACCACTAATTTCTTTATATTTTGCTTCCAATGAGTTTCTTGTATTTTTAAAAGTGGTCTTGAGCAATAGTTCTCCTTTTCTGAAGGTTTTTCAAAGTTATGATACAGATACCGTATTTGAAATTCATGTCATTAAGAAATAGGAAAAAAAAATCCAGCAAAGACCTGATAGGATCTGATAGATGCATCTAGACCTTTAGAAGATCCATCCACTGTTCACTACACAGGTATGCCAAATTACACAAAAACTAATCTGGCAACAGGTCTTATGAGGTAATGAATTCATATTTGAAATGTTTGGGTCAAATCATCAGAGAGTGTCAACAGTGAGTGTTTTCAGTTACAGTGGCTTGCAAAAGTATTCGGCCCCCTTGAACTTTTCCACATTTTGTCACATTACAGCCACAAACATGAATCAATTTTATTGGAATTCCACGTGAAAGACCAATACAAAGTGGTGTACACGTGAGAAGTGGAACGAAAATCATACATGATTCCAAACATTTTTTACAAATAAATAACTGAAAAGTGGGGTGTGCATAATTATTCAGCCCCCTTTGGTCTGAGTGCAGTCAGTTGCCCATAGACATTGCCTGATGAGTGCTAATGACTGTAACACAACCATGGCAGACCCGACGACATATTCATGCTTCTCAGCATATTTTATTAACACAAACGGTTGTTGTTTACACACTTCCTGGCTGCAGCGTCCGAGCTGCCAGCCACACACACTACAACAACAACATCATCATTACAGTCAGGACTCTTTTATGCCGGCGAGGCGTGATTGCAGATG
>VVHJ01023602.1:1324-12491 GCA_015107715.1 Tylochromis polylepis
TTTTTGCAAATCTGAGGAAATCTTTCAGATAAACCCAGATCAACCTAGAGAGAGACAGAGCCCACTAGCAAAGTTCTTTAAGAGAAGCAAAGATTAACCGGTAGCTCATATAGTGGTGAAAGTGATGATTCAGTCATGACTAATGTCAGATCTGCAGATTAATTAAACGTAATTTTCAAAGTGTTATTATCATTATAATTGGTACTTCAGCACACTGATTACTTATAAAATATATTATTTGAATGTCTGAATGTATTTTATAAGTAATCAGCACACTGATTACTTATAAAATACATTCAGACATTCAAATAATATATTTAGTGCACTGACATTTTTAAATGAATGATTTTATTAGAACTGAAAACCATACATAAACATGAAGTATGAAGATATCCAAATATAATAGCCCTTTTGTGTTAACACTCAGGTAAAGTTATTGTTATTTTTGCAGCAGACACACCACTCTCTCCTACATAAGCTGTATTTATAAATTAAAAGTATCTTTTTTGGTATCCATGGTACTGGCCCTGTATTTAATTGGTATTCAATCAGCCAAATTTTGCAGCAACACAAGCCAATCCAGCTTATCCCCGATTTGCAAATGCCCTTCTTCTTCAGGATGTAAAGACAGACAAGAACACTTGTAAGCATATGCTGCCCCTGACAGCTCTGGAAGAATTGCAGACTTGGTATGTACACTGCCGATGTCACCTACAGTACAAAATAAAACAGCAATTAAAAAAAAAAAAAATTCTGAATGCTGAAATTCAGAAAGAAGGTATTGTAAGAATTGGTTCTGGTGGCATCCTAACAGACATGTGCTCGCAGTATTACCCAACAGTGATGATGCTACCCACTGACTGAAATGGCAGTTGGTCTAAAATTTGGAAAGGGAACAACCATAGTGGGAATAACAATAAAGAGAAAGAAGATAAAAGAAACAACAACAGAAAGATTAATGCGGCATGAATGAAAAGCATAAACAGTGGACAGTTTTGACTTTTCAGTTTCACACCACTGCAAAGAAATTAATGAAAATTAAGACATCTGTCTTCTCCATAGCAGAGCAAAAGCTAAAGGATCAACAGGAGGAGCACAAACGAAAACAAGTGTAGCCCACATTAAAGGTTAAATGATATATTACCGTACACCAAGTGGGAGTAGACAGCAAAGACATGTAGACATTGGCACAAGCAGCTCTGTGAAGCACCTACCAAAGCACTACGATGACAGGACATTTAGAGCTCAGAGAAGAGAAAATGTAGTGATTTACTGTGAATCTCCAATGGCCACTTAAAATCCACCCCAAATTGCTCTCCTGCTACTTCAGCATGCGATTGTGTGCACACTCTGCATCTATACGTTCTAAGGCAGTGAAGTGATTGCGGGTGGTCTAAAGAAATGTTTTCCTAATAAATCACAAGGGAGCTTTTAAAATCAGTGTGCAGTGCAGTGGAGAGTATTTCTTTTCCCATTCCCTCTGAGAACACCTGAAGCATACCCAGCTTGACTACTAATGGCTCAGTAGTAAATCACATCACGAACTCTAAAGCCGACTCACTATTTGAAACTTGCGATTCTTGGGTGCTCGTCTTGCTGCAGCCACAGCCAAGACACACACAAAATGCGCATATAACAATGAAAAGGCACACACACGCGTGCTGACTACCCACCAAGGTGAGTGCTAAGAAATAAACTCCAAAGCTTCAGACAGCACTGACCCTTTTGGAGAAGCTTTGGGTGGCAGCTAAAGGTTGCTTTAACATGCCTCCTTAGTGTTGAGCCTGATAGTTTGACATGGAGAGGAGAGGAATGTCTCTCTGCGATCTTTTCTCTGTGAAAACAATGAAGGTCAGACTAAGACAAGGTCCAATTAGAGCTTGGCCTCAAACACCTGAAGTGAGCAAAGAGAATCTCTGTGTTTTTCTTTGTCTAGAGGGTTTGCATGTGTGCTTCTGTCCACAGGAAGAAAAAAAAAGCAGCAGGCATTTGGATAGTCCAGCATTATGAAACCATATGTCCCAACACACATTAAAGCAAAAAGAGGACACCAGTGAGAAGAGGCATTTTACTACGATTATTATGCATCGTTTTCCTGGCTGCTCTCCACGAAGCCAATGGGACTCTAATGTAACGGCTGGAGCAAGTCAAAACAGATAAGAAGAGTCAGAGTAAAACGCGGATTATCTGGTAATGAATGTGTGCACATAATCATACACAGTCCTCAGTGCAGCTGCAGCAACCCCTTTCCAGTGCAAACAAGAGTGCACACAGAAGGGTCCATCACAGTTAGCAATCCCCTATCAATCTCTGCAGAGAGCTGAATGCTTGGGGATACAGTGCCAGTGATCTCACACCAACCTTTCTATCACACACAGATCCACCAAGTCACGGGCATTCACTAGAGGTGCCCCAGCAACAGCTCTGGGAGCAGTTGCCAAATTTATCAAAGAGGTCCAGGAGCAAACCGGAGGGCTCCAGCACTTCTGCACCAATGTGTAATTATTAGGACAGTTAGAAAGTCAGAGAGACAGCCCCTTTAATTACAGCTGTGGGGGAAAATCCCAGAAAGAGTGGTTGGGGAGAGAACATAAGGGGCACAAGCTGAGTGTGGCCTTTTGCTGGATGGAAGAGGCAGGGATGCAGGAAGCCGCAGTGATGGAGAAACCAGATGTTCGGGTTGAAGATTTACACTTTGACATAAAGAAACACGGCTGATTAATGTAATTCCTGTCTGACTAAAGATTGAGTGACTGCAGCAAGGGCTCTTCGTTTTCTGCATTTTCCATGCTTTATTTTCTTCTCTATTAATTTAGCAGTGTGACAGTTAATTACAAAACAGTACTGGTATGCACCCCAGCAGCTCATTGTGAATTTGCCAGAGCAAAACTGAAAAGCTACTCTAAGCGCTGAGGGGAATTGGCCTGCAGAGAGTCTGTGCAAAGCCGCAACATGGTAATTGTTTAACAGCCTTGTACATTAAAATCTGCAACCACAAAAATGGACCTCCACATGTAGTGTGACAAATTGGATGACCCGGTGAGTAACTTGGTTTGTCATGATTTGGACAGCAAACAACAGAGATTTCATTGTTTGCTCAGTGCTTTGGAAAAATAAACAGGAAAAGCTATTTGAATTGGAAATTGTTCTTTAAACAAGCTGCGATCTTGCAAGCAGTCCTATGAACACTGGGAAAATGAGTCCTTTTCTTCCCCCAAAAATTGATTAAATCAGTTCCTCTAAACCAGGAGTCCAAATGCCACCTCCTCAGACCTTACATTTATTGTATAAACAGTATTATGTTTTCAGTGATATAGCGATACCATTCTTTATGTTCCCTAGAATCCACAACAACAACACGAGCCCAAATATGTCTAAGAGTGAGTCCAGCATTTCAGCATCCAATTACTTAAAATCCAAGTACCTAAAAAAGGGAGCTACTTCAATAACAGCAAGTGGTTTGGGCTACAAGAGGTCAGACCTCCAACAAAGTTCAATACTTTGCAAAATATGCAAGGAAACTGTTAATGGTGGAAACTAATGTGTTTCACCACAGTGGCAAAAAAAAAACAACCCATCATCAAGTACAACCAAGCTGTGAAGGAGGAGATATGATGTGCAACCAAAAAGTAAGTGAATGACTCAACCCAGCACGGCTGGAGCACTCACTAGTTGGTTTCATATTAGAAGAAGAGCAAATAGTGGATGGAAAATTACTGAATGGGTTACATGGTGGAAGAGGAGGGATTTAAGTAACTGGTTGAAAAGCTCGACCCTAGATACAACATCCCAGGTAGAAAATATTTTTCAAATTCAATTTTATGATGTCACAATATTGTGCATACTTAAAATTTCCGGGGAAAGCACTACCTAAGCTACTTTTTGCTTACATTTAACATATGCTGTGTCGCTACTATTGCACTATAGGATGGAAAATGCCGTTCATTTTGCTTGCACTACTAAATCCTGCTGCCTGCAGGCTGCAATTGCTGATAAAACTTTATTTAGTATTTCTTTCTACATATATATTTGAAATATTGTGATATAATTTTGAAACTGTATTGTCCACTCCTATTAGCCAAAGTCCTTGACCAAAGGTTTAAACCCCTTACTTCCTTACACACACACATGCACAGTTGCTGCTACCCCCACCATCACTTCTACCGTCGACTGTAATACCTCTGTGCTTTGAAGGCAGCATACGTCATAGCTCAGTGTAAAAGCCACTTTGGTGGAGCATTGGCAATCTTATTAAGAACTGCCAAATAACTACGAACTCTACTGGCTGGACATCTGACCTCTTATCAGTGTTGCAAATTCAATATTAGGTTGGTGTCTCCAGCATTTCATTCAGCACCAACAAAAGACACAGAGGAGGTGTGAAATATCGCCCTGGAATCAGACACTGACTTAGACATAGACATAGACTTTATTAATCCCACCCTGGGGAAATTCACATATTACAGCAGCACAAGGGTCAGCAAGAGGTAGTGAATTGGAGATATATTAGAAAAAATAGAAAAAAAAAATAAATTAGAAAAATAGTGTACAAATAAAAAAGAGTAATTAGTACTATTTACAAATGGTTGCTTTATGCAGTAAATACACTCACAGAGAATCTTTCATATTTACTTTGCTTTGTATCATGTGTGCACTGTACAGTCTGACTGCTGTCGTGATGAAGGACCTGCAATGGCGTGCTGTCCTACACTCTGGCTGTAACGGGCTACTGCTGATGGAGCTGCTCGGGGCCTCCACAGTCTCATGCAGGGGGGTGAGAGGTGTTGCCCATAATGTCATGGTTCGCTGTGTGGCAGGCAGGATGAAGGACCCAAATGCAGGACTCATACACGGGATTTAATTTAAAGAGGCTGCTTTATTGCAGTGCCGAAAAACACAAAAATAAACTTGTAAACTAAACTAGAAACTGGAAACAAATAACTAGAAAATGGAACACCTGGAAACGAGGGACGAAGATCACAGGGAGCACGGAGGGAAAACACACAGCATGATGAGGGTACAACGCAACACCGAACTGAAGGAGACGCGGACATAAATACACAGAAGGATCATGAGGGAAGTGAGAGCACACGGGGAGCACAGCTGACCCGAATAACCATAATGAGACAGGGGAAGAGCAAACACAACATGAGGTACACTGACGGGAGACTATCAAAGTAAAACAGGAAGTGCACAGAGGCGCAGACTGGAGGGAGAGAGGGAAAATGGAGGAGCAACGATAAACATAACAGAATAAAACACGAGGGGAAACACGGCATAAGACCTCACACCACAATATAAACACAGACACACAGAGGGAGACACAGAGGGCAAGGACACAGGGGGAAATCTAATAACTAAATCTAAACCGAATAACCTAGGAATGACAAAAAACCACAAAAACTCAAAATACTGGGTCACAGACCCAGGACCATAACAGAAACACTCAGTTTGTTTAAATCCAGGTTGAAGACTCACCTGTTCTCAGCTGCATTTGAATAAAGCACCAAATCCTTTACTTTTAAGCTTAAATTTCAAAACTTACATTTTAACTACTGATTTTATCTACTGTTCCTTTCTTTTTTTTTCCATCTTAAATCATATTTGTTTTTATTTGTTTTTGTTTTTTAATCTCTCTGTAAAGCACTCTGAGTCACCTTGCTGTTGACTTGTGCTATATAACTAAACTTGCCTTGCCTACCGTTCGCCTGGAGACGGGTACATTCTCAAATACTTTGTTTTTCTCAGGGTATATTAGCAGGTAAAACCATCCGATTTGTTTATCAACAGGAACTCCAGATTTAATGCTATGACCTTGATCGGTCATGCTCCTTGTTACTTACTACTTTTTTCTGTGGAAAATCACAAAGCTGGTCTCTCTCTGGATTTGCAAGGCTTGGTAAAAAAAAAAAAAAGTCACTTTTGCTAGCAAATATTTGTTCTGCATCACTCAAGTTTTGTATTTCTTGATGGAAATTTTAACACAACAATCTGCTTTTCACAAACTAAGCACATGGCTTTACCTCTGACTTCAGTAAATACTCTTCCTTTCATCCATCCATTCATCTTCTTACGCTTCTCAGGGGCTGGGTCGCGGGGGCAGCAGCCTAAGCAGAGAAGCCCAGAGCTCCCTCTCCCCAGCCACCTCCTCCAGCTTGTCCGGGGGAACACCAAGGCGTTCCCAGGCCAGCCAAAAGATATAATCTCTCCAGCGTGTCCTGTGTCTACCCCGGGGCCTCCTTCCAGTGGGACATGCCCTCTCTCTTCACAAGACCCTGAGATACTTAAACTCCTCCACTTGGGGCAGGAACTCGTTCCTGACCCAGCATGGGCACTCCACCCTTTCCAGCTGAGGACCATGGCTTCAGACTTAGAGGTGCTTATTCTCATTCATGCTGCTTCACACTCAGCTGCAGACCGCTCCAGTGCGAGCTGGAGGCCACCACCTGATGAAGCCAACAGAACCACATCATTTACGAAAAGCAGAGACAAGATTCTGACACCGCCCAAGTGGAAGCCTTCTGCTACCTGACTATCCCTAGAAATTCTGTCCATAAAAATTATGGATAGAATAAAGGGCACCTCTGGTGGAGTCCAGTGCCCAACAGGAATGAGTCCAATTTATTGCCAACTATGCAGACCAAGCTCTTGCAATGGTTGTATAAGGATTGAAGGGCTTGTAGCAACAGGCCAGACACCCCATACTTCTGAAGCACCTCCCATAGAACACTCTGAGGGATACAGTTGAATACCTTCTCCAAGTCCACAAAACACAAGTAGACTGGTTGGGCAAACTCCCATGCACCCTCAAGTATCCTCGAGAGGGGAAAGAGCTGGTTCAGTGTTCCGCGACCAGGATGAAGACCACATTGCTCCTCCTGAATCGGAGATTCAACTAACGGACGGACTGTCCTTTCCAGCACCCTGGCATAGACTTTCTTGGGGAGGCTGAGGAGTGTGATCACCCTATAGTTGGAGCAAATTCTCCAGTCCCCCTTCTTGAAGATGGGAACAACCCCAGTCTGCCAATCCAGAGGTACCACCCCTGATCTCCCCTGTAACATTGTAGAGGTGTGTCAACCAAGACAGCCCCATAAATTCCAGAGCCTTCAGGAACTCAGGGCGAATTTTATCCACCCCTGCACCCAAGGAGTTGTTTAACTACCTCAGTGACCTCACCCGTGGTGATGGGCAAGTCGTCCCTCTTGTTCCCACACTCTGCTTCCTCTATGGAAGACGTGTCAGTGGGATTAAGGAGGTCCTCGAAGAATTCCTTCCACCGCCTGACAATATCCTGTCGAAGTCAGCAGCATTCCACCCAGACTATACAAGGTGCAGTTAGAGCACCGCTTTCCAATCCTGAGTCATGGTTTGCCAGAATCTCTTCAAGGCAGTCCGAAGGTTTTTTTTCCAGGGCCTCTCCAAACTCAGGAGGCACTCTGAACTGTCTTTCTGCTCATATAAGTAAATACTCGTTTTGTTCAAATCTTTACATCCATTAATTGTTAAAATCCTTTTTTCTTCTTCTTCTTTTCCTTTTTTTTTAACCCCTGAGCCATAATCATAAGAGAATGATGCCGTATTGTCATGACCCAACCGGGCAGGCGGACAGCGTGGACACCCAAGGTTGTGAATGAGATGACATAGGATTTTGAAATTCATACCATAGATGCAACTACTAAAAATCTTGGATGAGCTTGAATCTCAGGGATCTTGACCTCAAGTTCAAAGTCAGAGGTCAACTTTTCTGCAAATCACCTAGGATTTTCAAATATGTAGTTGAGGTACATCTACTAGGAGACTGAGGAGTAGCGGTGGCAGCTACCAGTATTTTTTGCTTTTTCCAACAAAATTTTAAATACCTTTTTCTTTTTTTTTCTTTTTTTAAATAATAGTATACATGAATCCTAATTTTCTACTATCTGGGACAATCAAAGTGCTAAATGTAGCAGGTTGTAGCCCAGAGGCTGTTCAGTGCCCAGGTTTGCTCTGCCACATTGGTTCAACCCTCGACGACAGCAACAAATTACTAACAAGGTAAACTAATAGAGCATCAGTCAGCAGTTAGAATGAGATAAGCTGTTACTGTGTTCATGTACAACAGGGCGATTACTCATGGCAGTGATCAGCGTCTCCTTCGTTCTGATGACGGCTAACAGGCTGCACAAGCAACATCTTCTCTACTCTGTGAGATTTTCATAACTTGATTTGATTGGATCCTGTCTGAAAAGTTGATCATTTCCCAACTCTTCAGGGGAAGCAAAGCAATAAATCCACAATTCAGTTTGGCAACACATTGCATCACCGTGTTCAAAGTGAATAAGAGGTGAGAGAGTGCTGAAACCTGAACTGCAAAGGTTTGAAACCTCTATATTGGGATCCACACACTGCTCATAACACATCTAAGCTTTGTTTATGTACATTTCTCAAGGACTGTTAGCGCACTTGATGTGTATTTTATTTTAATGCAAACCCTTTCAAGGAAGGGTTTTCCTCCTGTGGTCTTGATACACACTCAACATGTGTTGTGTAAATTTGGTAATTCCGACTTATAAATTAGCTTTGCTTGCTGCTGGCTAGGTGCCTTTTTGTGTGCCGTGATGGTGATGGCAAACTTCAAATCCACAGGATCTCCAAAGCTGTGCTGCAGTTGCACTTTACTCAGGACAGCACCAGACCGTCGTTGCAAGGTGGAAACACGTTTCAAAACACAGCCCATGTGAAAGCACCTTACAGATGGGTGAACTGACAATAACTTATGTGTGCAGTAAAAGCTTTCCAAGAAGTGTTAAACTTCTTTCCACTCTTTCTGCTGTTTGTGACCTCCTGATTTTTACATTTTACTTCAGGTTTTTCCTTGCCTGCTTAATGAAAGGCACACTTCAGCAGTATAAGCTGGCGCTGGGTCTCCCTTCATGTGGTTTGAAACTTGTGAGAGGGGCTCACAGAAGCAGAGGAAAGCTCTGGAGGTGGGAAAGGAAGTGAAGGAGTCAGTGGCTGATGTTATATTCATAGATTCATGAATACTAAAAGAGCCAGAAGTGTTGAGTTACTTGTGTAAATGGGGAAGAAAACTCTAAACATGTAATTCTGATGAACAGAAATTTTAAGGGATTAATCAATGTCAAGAGAAGGCGTTCTAACGACAGTGACCAAGATGTTTTAGCAAACATTGTACCCTGCTAAAAGTGTATAATTCAAATTTTGTAGATATAATTTCAACAATATCTCATTTATACAAAAAAAAGAAAAAAAACAGAATGTTTTTGTGAGCTGTTGTAGATGCATAAAGGCAATAAGAAGCCAGTTGCTAGGTGATTACCAGGCAATGTGATTGCATCATAATATACCATGCATAATTCAGCTTTTGTGGATTTAAAAATTAGGTTTTCTCAGCAGGAAAGGGGTAGGTGTCCACTCCAAGTCAGGGATGAGCTGCTGCCCCAAGTAGAGGAGTTTAAATATCTCTGGGTCTTGTTCAAGAGTTAGGGGAGAGGGGAACTGAAGCTTTACAGATGGACTGGTGTTGCAGTGATGGTAGTCCGGTGTGGTAAAGGGACAGCTGAGGACAAGTGAAGCTGTTGATTTGGATGGATGGAGGGTGTTATTGTCATAAGATAAAAAAAAAAAGATACACTCTTTATAAGGTGTTATAGGTGTATAAAGGCTAAACACAGGTCATTCTAATCCATTGCTAGATTGTTGCTAGGCAGTACGATGACATCATAATATCTGATATAGATTAGAACCTTCAAGGGACTAAAATGTGCTTGTGTGACGAGTTTGGTTGCTCAACTCCTCAAAAAAAGCATTACTGTCATTTGGAGGATTACATTTTTTGCCTCAAGGCTTCCACAGCAATAAATCTTCACTCTTTCAGTAAACATGGGTGAAACATCGACATTATCTCTCCAGTGGGTGTGGTGTGACAGCAGAAAGTGCTCTGTATAGGACAGATGGCTGCACAGAGCTTCAGTCAGACTGGCTCCTCAAAGAGAGAAATATCTGTTGGATTATTGAAGTGGAGAAATTAAATGCATGTGTCCTTTTTTCTTCTTTTTTTTTTAATATGATATTTGATTGACAAGTTATTTGATTATTAAATGGCTATAATCAGACAATCAAGCCAGATATGTCTAACTTCATGTTACTTCTGTTGTATTTGTTGCATTGCTTCTCTGCCCATCGATCTGATCATTAAAAACCTGTTATGTTGTTCAGTGTTTAAGACAAGAAATGGACTTCAGAGCAGGAGATGGGAGTTTGAAGTGTAAAGGTTGTGGGTTTTTTTTTGTTTGTTTGTTTTTTTTAAATATATATTCTTAATCCCATCACAGTTGAGAATATTTCATTTGACTGCATAATTTTATTGTATTTCACATGACTGCATAATTTTTTTTTTTTTTTTTTGAGCCAGTGTTGTCTTCCCAGAAGCAAACTGCTCAGTCTTGCTTCATTACACTAATGACTGCACCTCTAAGAACTCGGCTGGTAAATTCTTGAAGTTTGCAGATGACACCACCATCACTGGCCTCATTCAAGATGGTGATGAGTCTGCATAACGACAGGAAGTTGAGCGGATGGTACTCTGGTGCAGTCAGCACAACCTGGAGCTGAACACGCTTAAGACTGTAGAGATGATGGTGGAGTACAGGAGACATCCGTCAACACTGCTCCCTCTCACTATATCAGACAGCCCGGTGTCTACTGTGAAGATCTTCAAGTTCCTGGGTATTACCATCTCCCAGGACCTGAAGTGGGAGACTTAACATCTCCTCCATCCTCAAAAAGTCCCAGCAGAGGATGTACTTCCTGAGGCAACTAGGGAAGTACAGTCTTCCACAGGAGCTGCTGACCCAGTTCTACACTGCAGTCATTGAGTCTGTCCTGTGGTCCTCCATCACAGTCTGGTATGGAGCAGCCACTAAACAGGACAGGTGCAGACTGCAGCGGACTGTACGAGCAGCAGAAAAGATTATCGGCACCCCCCTACCCTCCATCCCGGACCTGTACCTCTCAAGAACCAGGAAACGGGCAGGGAAAATCATCACAGATCCCTCATACCCTGGACACAGACTTTTTGACCTGCTGCCTTCTGGCAGACGGTATAGAAGCCTGCAGACCAGGACCACCCGACACAGGAACAGTTTCTTTCCCCTTGCTATTT
>VVHJ01023610.1:1636-15333 GCA_015107715.1 Tylochromis polylepis
GCTGTGAATGGGCTGCTTGCGAGATGAATTGAAAATGCCAAGAGGTTAAAGGAGAGGCGGTATCGTACTCACGACTCCCCTCAACAGCACAACTACACAACACGCACAGCTACTAGCCAAACATGCTAATTGAGTCACATTAATTAGAAGATATGCAACACGTTTATTTGTGACTGGCTGTGTTTTTTTTTTTATTATGTTGTTGTTTTTTTCTTCGACGCTGGAGAAACACATCAGAGTAACAACGAGGCTCTTCCCCGAACCCCGACACCGCTGCTGCACTGCGGCTGTGCGCCTTTCAACTCCCCGAACAAACACCCAGCAAGGGTGGGACTGGGGGGGCAAAGCGACCCCCGAACCCCCACATAAAGCCCACCGACGAATAATAAAGCACTCTCAACCCAAATCCCCCATTAATTGTGTTTATTTACCTGTTTCGGCAGGCACCCATCTTTACATCAGAGAGATCAGGCAGGAGCAATCGATCGCTACACGAGTTCCCACCAGCGACCGCTTCCTCTGCTCTGCTAAACCAACTCCGACCGAGTGTTTACCTCCGGGCGGCATGGGACTGCGTGCTTCCCCTACGCTGCTTACTAAAGAGTTACTGTCCCTTTATTTCACTTTCCTCCCCTCCTGGTTTATGCCCGGTTATTTGAATTTTACAATCAAGATTCAACAAATCTTTAAGCAGACTTTAGAGGATTTATTGCATAAACACGTGGGACGTTTATAGCAATAAAAAAAGCCACCAGAAACCCAGTAAATCACACCATTTTATCTCAAATACGTGTCTACTGATAATAAATCTCCCAATCATGTTTAGTGACTAGATGAACCTCCTTAACTCTGACTTTTATTTTTATTCCTTGTCCTCCACTTTTCTAAAGTCTGGCTTTTTTTTTAAATTTATTTTTTACCCAGTGCATGTGAAGGGAAGGTGCTTTAAAAAAAAAAAAAAAAAAGTCAAATGAAGATAAGCCTGTTTTTATTTTACTGAGAAATACCTTTTGTCCTTTTTTAGCTACTTATTTTTCCCATTTCATGCCAACCCGACTGAAATTCAAAGATTGTTGCCAGACAGAATAGCTGCCGGATTAACAGGATACAGGCAAATACACAGAATATCAAGAACATAATAATAATTTTAAAAAAACCAAAAAACTTCAGCTTCCATTTATTTTGCAAATATAATTGACTGCTTTTGTCCCACATTTCTTTTGTAGGGATCTGGCCACCCCAATTCAAAGTGCCTTCTCTAAGAAACCACATCACACATATTATCACATTACAAAAATAGCAAAATATAGGTGCAGTCAGTATATTTATCTTTGTTTCAGCACCACCTCTGTGTGCAGTATGAACAGCATTCAATTGGACTATAAAACAGACCAGACATTACAGGAGAGAGATTTGGGACTGTGAATCCTGAATTCAAAGTAACTGCAAAGGAGGAGGAAGAAGTACAACTTCCAGGGGTGAGGAAAAAAAGGTTTTCAAACCTTTTAAACTGTTTTTAAATCAGACTATATGTTTAGAGACACAAGGCGGCCAAGTGGTCCAGTGGTTGGCACTGTACATAACAACAAGGTTCAGGCTCCTCTGTGGTCAGCGTAGGTCACCTCCAGATTCCTCCCACAGTCCAAAGACATGCATGGTAGGCGAATTAGTGATTTTAAACTGGCAGTCTGTGTAAATATCTGTATTAGCCCCATTATAGATGGGCAACATTCCCAAAGTGTACTCCAACTTTTGCCCTATGCCAGCTAGGATATGCTCAAGCCTCGCCGCAGCGTTCCTGTGAATATAAACCATCTTGCTTCAGTGTGGAAATCAGAACCAACCAACACTTAGATGGTGAAGAATGTGAGGTTGTGAGGTTTTTGTCACCCACTCGAGGGCTTCTCCCTCTCTTCAAATCCATAATGGTATCTGAATTTTCTGCATTTGGTTTTCCAGCTGTCCATCTCATCACCAATTAATACATGTCAAACATTATGTCGTCTTCTTCCTCTTCCTCTTCCTCCTCCTCCTGCAGATTAACGGGTGAGATTTCATATTTAGATAGACTGAATCATTTTTAATAATCAGGAACATGAAGAAAAAAAAAATAGTCTATTGGTTCACAAACCTCATCAAGGTTCAGTAAGTTGTCATCTTCATCATCACTGCTGCTCTCGATGATTTCGTCTTCTGAGTCCTGCGTGACATACAAAAAATTTGAACTTTAAAAAGAGTGCAGCTTAAAGAACATTGTTTTCCTCACCATAGAAATTATATTATTCCCAGTATCATTTATTTTTATTCCCCCTGAATATACATTGCTATATTACCATGACCTCTGCGACATCTATGTGAAGCTCTTCAAGCATCATGCAAAAATGTGAGTCATAAGTAAACCCTGTGAATAACTTGACTGCATTCATATGAGCGTGAACATGTGGGTGTATTACTTGGTGCTTGTTGTATAAATATTCAGACTTACTGATGGCTGCTTCAAAAATAGTTCATCCTTGTCATAAAATTTCCGGTATGTGTCATCAAGATATTGCAATTTCTGCAATAACGGATGAGAAAACATCAGAAATGACAAAATATTATTATATTAGAAAAGCAAAAGACAAAAAAAGAAGACTGAACTTTGAAGTACTCACATGAGGGTTCTGTTTCTGATACTCATTCTGCTCATCTGGAGTCAGTGTCTTTAAAAAACAAAACAAAACAAAAAAACGAGTGGGAAAATTAAACTTCTAATTAAAACTTAAAGAAACAAAAATTATAAATAAATGTTTTACTACCTTAAACCACTCCTGCAGCTCGATGGAGTATTTCCTCAGCTTTTCATTTACTTTTAATTGGTACCGGTACTTGTCCTTTATGGAGAGTTTCCGCCACTTTTTGTTGGCGGCAGCAAAGCGGTCCGGTCCCTTTGGGATTTTTTCTCTCAGAATTTCCATCTGATCTTGGCAGAAAGCCACATTCACAGACCTATAAAAATAAATAAATAAAATGTTTTAAAAAATTTGTCTTTCAGGATTTCATTTGCAGAGTTAAAATGAATCCTTGAAGGTGAGTGTGTTTGACGGCTATGCTCACAAGGACGGCATCTTGGGCTCACCGGGTAGTTTCTCCTTGGTTTTCCTTTGGAAAATCTGCAGATTTATGACAAACATGTTGATTTTAATGCCACACAGTTGATATTTACATGAATAAAGAGATCAGAAAACAGAAAGCTCTCAAGGCAATTACCAACAGATAGCTGAAAAGGTGACAAATTCCAAATTCCCCTAAATTTGTCAACCAAGTACCAAAGAAAATGTTTGTTCTGTTAAACGAATTGTACAAAAGTGGCAAAAAGTGTTAGCACCTTAACAGAACAATGAAATGACAGTGTGTTATTCCTTCACCCTGCTAGTGGATTTGAACCAGGAATATTCTTGCTGTGAAGCATCAGTGCTAACCACTGGACCAAGCCATACTAATAGCCAGATAATTTCATTAAAATGCTCCAAAAGGCAACAACAAACCATAAGTTAAATGGTTTGATCCTTGGCTCCTAAAATCACCTACCACAGCGTATCCTCGGACAAGATACTGAACCATTTTCCATGATGATACATCCATCAGAGTGCGAGTGAGCGAACATCAGGTTAAAAGTGCTTAGGCATTAAAAAGAGGACTTGTATGAACATGTGTGCGTGAATGAGGTTTGTAGTAAGAAAGCCCTTTGAGTGCTCAGATTGAGCAGAGAAGCACTGAACAAGTACCAGCTAGCTCTCTTGCCTCCTGTTTCTCATGAAACCGCAAAAAGCTTTCAACATTTTAGAGGAAGACAAGAGTAGAAATTCAGACACATGTCGCACTGAATGTCAGGGAAACTATGGTGCTGATTAAAACTAAATGACGTTTTAGTAATCCAGGGTGAAAAGGTTAACTGATTGGCTACAGCTGCCTGTCAAAATGTCCAGGTGGAAGAGTTATATAAAAATTACTATGAAGAAGTGATCTATTCATAGAGTCCAATTTTTTGTATCAGGCTGTAAATAAGGTTTTTTATGGGAGTCTATAGTGACTGACCTGCTTTTGGATCCCACCTCAGGTGGCCAATGGAGGAACTGCAGTTACTTCCTAAATACACTGTATGGAAAAAATCTGGACGATCTACAGAAGCTGCTCATCTAAAGAAGCCATGCCATGAAGCTCCTGGTGCACAGTTATGGTGCTGATGTTAATATCATATGAGGTTTGGAATGCTGCAGCTGCTGAGTCAGCAGAACTTTGCCAACTTTTATGCACTGTGCACCCACTCTGTACCTTTACGTGGTCTGACACTCCATGGCTGAGATGCTGTGGTTTCTAAATGCTTCAAGTTTGCAGTAAGATACTTGCACTCGGTGTGGAATATCTCAGAGGGAAGAAATTTCACAAATTCACTTATTGCATCAGTGGCATCTTACAGGAACACTACTGAATGAACCTTGTAAAGGCAGACTGCATGTCTGGGAGTTTGATTTGTGGCAATGGGACTGGAAAAACCTGAATTAAAAGAGGTAAGGCCTTTGTCTAATACTCTGGTTCGTATTGTCTATCTGTATTGGTTTTTTTAAAGGCATTTTTATTTCAGAGTTAACTTTGTTCTTTTGCTTCCCAGTGGAAAGGAACCAACACTTTTGCACGTCTGTACATTTGTTATTATTTATAATAAAGAACAAAGCATGAGACTCAAACACCCCTCCAGATCAAAGTCATTTTCCATTTACTTGCAATGAACAGTCTTCTCACCTTACGCTTCATAGGCATTCTGATCTTTGTCTTATGGAGGACCTTGTTCCGCCTCTCCTCATCTAAACTCTGAAGATGAGAATACAACATAATGTCAACATTCACACAACGCCTGTGAGATTTGTTAGCAATGCTGCAACTATAATCTTAGAACTTACCATTAGATACTTATACAGCTCACTTTCATACTGCATCTTCAGCTGAAATGAATGAACTACATGTTCAATTCTGCTTCAAGACATTATTAACAAAACCCGATAATCTTGATTTCGAAACTTTGTTTTACAGCACATAATGAAAAAGTTATTTGTGCTGCCATACCTCTTTGGAGCGTGTGTTGTAGGCTTCTCTCTCCTTTTCACTTAAATTTCGCCACCTCTGGGACCACTCTTTTATGTAGGCTCTTGTTGGGACACACATCTTACCAACCAACTCTTTGCAGAATAAATTGTAGCCACTTCTAAAGATATACACACAGAAAACAAACAAACATGCTCAGTAGCCTCTTCGCAGAAGACTAGATGCAATTTAAACTACATTTAATCAAAGTTGGCATTGGGGTTGATTAAATGTGCCGTAGGCTATAAATAAAATAAACATGACATCGATCCAATACCAATGGCATCGCTGATATCGATGCTATCAATATTTGGATTCATCCATCTACCTCTACCTAAAGCCAAGTGTGTGTGTGTGTGTGTGTGTGTGTGTGTGTGGCTTACATAGGTGGCTTCACAGGCAGACCCTCAATATCCTCATCTGACTCCCCAGAAGGGACCCCCTTCTTCCTTTTGCACTTCTGACGGGATTTGCCATATTTTTCACTTAAAGACAAAAACATTTGTTTGGCTCTTTTTTTTTTCTTTTTTTTTTTAAATTCATGTACAGGCAGCCTACTAGGCCAATTCCACACGTACGCTACAACGTATGCTTATCTCTTACCTTAACTCCACCCTCTTATTAGCGAATTCTTTATATGCATTCCTGTATTTCTCCAGGTAAAACGCCTGAAAAAGTAAACAATTCATGACTTAAAATGTGAGCTTTTCTGACGATGGGAACAGGCAGTGTTGTTGTGACAGCCCATAATATACTTTACCTTCTTTTGGTCAGGGAGCAGACTGAACTCCTTGCTTGCGAGTTTCATCAAACCTGCACAGGTCAACCCTGGATTCTTCTTCTGAATCTTGGAAAAGACTTCCTTGTAATACCAGGTATTTACAGGCATGGGTCTCTTTGGGAACTCTGGATGGAGCTAATATTTCAGAACTGTGAATACTCAATAGAGGGCAAGTACAACCAACAAAGGAATACACCTTTAATGCTACGCATCTGACCAGCAGTGTGCGATCCATGTGGCCAAGGACACGCTGCTCCTTGAGCTGTGGCATGTGCTGATGCTATAACGGTCAGCTGCTGTTCTATAGTACACATATATGGCTTGCTGTGTAAACATTTCGACTATAATAGTCATCTTCTACTAGGTAAAAGATGAAATGGTACAAACGGTCTGTTTGGCTGAAACAATACCCTGTTCAAATTCTGCATCATACATATGTTCGCCTGAGACCTGATTTTAATACAAGTAATGAGCCATAAATTTGTTCTAAAAAAGCCCATTTGTACCTTTGACAAAAACAGTACAAGAAATTTTACTTAAAGTAAATCAACAAAAAAAAACCCTGTTGCAATCCCATTTTTTGCTTAGTGAAATGCCCTTCAAACACACCCGATTGAGAGCCCTCATGCATGGCTATTCACGCTGCAGCTTATGGCCAAATTAGTCTTTGGCAGTACAGCTACTGTATGGTTAACGTAGCCACCTAGCCAGGGTGATTAATCAAATATGGCGGGATTGGATAGGCTGCATTTCAACAATATTACAATATTTTGTTAAATTAAGTTAGTGAGGAAAATCATCAGATTTATGTCAGTGATTTAAGTAGCTGTAAACTACTGATATGAGTGTTCATGAAAATCAGTGCAAGAAAGTGGTCACTGAGAAAACAACAAGAAAAAAAAACCCCAAAACAAACAAACAACACAAGCTGCTGTTGCATATCTGCCCAATTTGGCATCATTTCAAACTTGAACAGAATTTAATATGTCGTCCCCACCCTTTGCAGCTATGACAGCTTTAACTCTTCTGGGATGAAGCTTTGGGAGTGTGTTTATGGGAATTTTTGACCATTCTTCCAGAAGTGCATTTTTAGACACCATGTTGGATGAGAGGGCCTGGCTCACATTCTCCACTCGAATTCATCTCAAAAGCATTTTATCTGGTTGAGGTCAGGACTCTGTGCAGGCCAGTCAAGCTCATCCATCAGATTGTCAGAGAAAAAAAATGATTGCACTTGGTGGTGTTAGGCTTGGATGCAGCTGCTAAGCCATGGAAACCTACTCCACGAAGCTCTCTACGCACTGTTCTTGATCTAATCTGAAGGCCACATGAAGTTTGGAGATGTGTAGCGAGTGACTCTACAGAAAGTAGCGAGAAAATTTCACAACTGCACTTGTTGGACTGGTGGCATCCTATCACAGCAGGAATTCACTGAGAGCTTTAAAGCAACCCATTTTTTGGTTTTGTTTGTAGAAGCAGTCTGCTTGCCTAGGTGCTTGGTTTTATACACCTGTGGCCATGAAAGTGATTAGAACACCTGAATTCAACGATTTGGGTGGGTAAGTGAATACTTTTGGCAACATAATATATGTAGGTCTATTGTAAAGCAGCTGGATGCCATCCAACCTGATCGTAGCTGACCCTGTGGATTACGGGCATAGCAACGTCACATACCACAACTCCAGGAACAGCACACCAGTGAGAACTTTTGGATTTCGGTCCTGCTTAAGACTGAGGAGGCCTTTTTGATGCGATTTGTTTTAGTAAACAAAGCGATTCACATGACATTTAAAAGGCAACTTTCTACAGGCCATTCTTTATTCACAAACTGGAGGTATGGAAATTCTTATGGTTCTGTGCCTACCTTTGTGTTATTGAGAGGATCAGAAATGACACATTCCGCTTCCACAATGAGCTCCGTGAGGCTGCGAATCTTCCGCATCTGAGCAACAACATGGATAATTACAGCATAAAATATATATTCTGATTCTATTGCAGTCTTTAAAATTAGCCATCATAGACATTAAAAAAAGAAAAAAAGTTTTTCCCAGGAAAGACACTGATGGACAGCTGCTAAAGAAAAGATCATGTGTGGCCAGTGCTGATATATACAGTGTCAGCTCCACGAAAACAGGTCTAGTCTGGCTCTTAGCAGTGAGAAAGACAATGCTGAAGTGAAACTGATGATTTGAACATCTGCTAAAGAATACTTAGGGCTACTGAACTGGTAAAAGCACGCTGAGTTACTGAAAGTGAAATTTAAAATTTGACCCACCCTCCGAATAAGCTCTTTCCACTTTTGTTTGCACTCCTCCGGAGAAAAAGGGGGGAAAGCCACTTTCTTCCAGTCTAGAGTTCTCTCTCCACGGGTATAAGTGAGCGTTTTCTCCTTTTCCAGGATGTTGGCTTTCATTGCAGCGAGAAGGTTCTGGAGGTTTTTCTTGCACCATCCTACACACGTACAAAAAACAGAGTTAACCACGAGAATGGATCCAACTACCATTAACGCGTTGACGCCCTTGCAAAGACATTTTCATTACGAGTTTATCACACGTGGGGGGAAAACTGCATATACCCACCCGACTTTTCTGCCTTCTTTTCAGCGAGACTCATGTTTCAAACAGAACACGTTTCATTCACCGAAGTCCTTGAGAGTAGCAGCTGCACACAAACTGCCCAGAGAGCTCAGCTAAACCACGTGTTTTTGTGTAGCACCGTTAGCTAATTCGCTAAGCTGTCAGAATCAGCTCACTTAAGTTAAAAAGTTAATAACTGACAGTCGCTGTTGAACAAAAACACCACGAAACAAAGTACAAAACGGCAGATGAACAACATCGCGTAAAACACACGCTTGGCAGAAAGTTAACTACCGCGTCAACAGCCAATGAAAAGTGACCTTCTTCTTCTTCTTCACGAATCATTGCACTAATTTGCGCATCAGCGCCGCCAACTGGTAGATATTTGATCAGACTCCAAATTGATGGCAACTTTTTTGGTCATTTTATGCGAGCATATCGAAATTATAGTTAAACTCCTTCACGTGATGTACAAAATTTAAATAATGTGAATAGTAATGTGATGACATGTATGAAAAAGTTTTTAATCTATAGAGTTTATATATACCCACTATTAGACACTTACATGGAGAAACCTTATGAATACAAGAGCACTCACACACGCAGGTGAGCACACAGGCGTACAAACAGGTGCACACACACACACACACACACACACACACTCTCTATCTTGGTCAGCTGCTGCCTCTAAACATATCATGTGTTATGAGAGCAGAGGGGGAGCTCTGCATTTACATGCATGAAAGCTGGTGTAACAACGGGACAACGGCCCCTTTTTCTGCTGAAAGAACTAACAGTAGTGATCATCACGGCTGTGTATGTTCCACCCGACGCCAATGTAAACATGGCGCTCTCCCTCCTGCTGAACACCATTAACTAGCTGCAGCAGGCCCACCCTGACAGTGTTCACATAATTGCAGGTGATTTTATTAAGGCCGACACGAAGACTGTACTTTCAAGTTCTATTGTCAGTGAAATATGGATTTGTCAGATTTTCAAATCATTGCATTCTGTTTTATTTACATTTTAGACAATGCTCTGATTTTCTTGAATTGGGGTTGTGTCTCCTTCCACTATGCAAATAAACATCCCATCTCAGAAACCTCATTCGCTAACGGTAACATAAATATTAATACATAGCAGCGCCTGCCTCCTTTTTCCTGGTGTCTTGGACAAATTGTTCATTCAGAATTCAGAATACAGAGAATCTGAAGAGAACTGTGTCCAGCAAAGTTATTAAACTTTAACTAACGTAGTAAAAAATGAAAGTGGAGTGTTTTTACAGAAGATTTGTTTTTTAATTATAGAGATATGAAAAGAAGAAAGGAACACAACACACAATATTACTTTATACACAATATTTGTCTGTCCTCATATTGCCACACACTTGTGTTGTCCTTTTTTCTTTCAAGTGTTAGCACTTCTGTCATTCCAGCTACAGTATATACACATTATTCATCGTAATATAATACACAATATTCATACAGATTTTAGCTCTTAAAAGGTTCAATGTGCAGTTGCTTGGAAAAACAAACATGTATGGCTTTTACAGCTACAATTGCTTCTTTGACATCTTGCACATCACATTTTTTTCTTCTGTGAAACATGTAAATGAAAATAATTCCAGGTTCAGTTATGCAAATGATTTACCTGAGTGACAGCTAGAAATTTACAGTTTAGCAGATGGCTTTAACAGTTTTATAGATATGTATATGTATGCATCCATTCTCTTCTGCTTATCTTTTTCAGGGTCGTGGGGGGCTGGAACCTATCCTGGCTACCACAGGGCGAGAGGCGGGGTACACCCTGGACAGGTCGCCAGCCTAATCCAGGGCTAACACAGAGAAACAAACAACCATTCGCACTCACATTCACATCTATGGGCAATTTAGATTCGCCAGTTAACGTGACCCCACTAATTGCATGTTTTTGGACTGTGGGAGGAAGCCGGAGTACCCGGAGAGAACACGGGAAGAACATGCAAATTCCACACAGAAAGACCCCGGCCAGGCGGTGGGATCGAACTCAGGACTTTCTTGCTGTGAGGCAACAGTGCTAATCACCCGCCACCATTATAACATTTAAAGCATTTTTGTGCTAAGACGAAAAATTTCAGTCACTTATAAAATAAATATCTTTTCATTAAAAATGTCTGGCATGGAAAATATCTACAACGGCATCTGAGATTCACAGTACACGTCCTTCCCAGGCTCCTCCTCAAATGTCACTTTAGCGTCATCAGCATCTAACTGAAACATACACACAGAAAAACAAGAACTGTTTCAGTATCACACACACACACACATCGTCTAAAAAAAGGCTGATCTTTCCACAGTGTTCAGCTTACACATTTCATTTCCAGTTCGGTGAAGAGACGCCCGGTCATAAACATGCGCAGAGGGATGGTGAGGATGAGAATGAAGGGAAGCGCCAGAGACATCTGACTGGACTTCACAAGCCACAAAACTCCTAGACACACAATCTGGATGGCCGTGTACAGGTGCATTCGTCCTGTGCTTACCTGTAACCAAGACAGACAGACATCAGTCAAACACAAGTAACTGACAATTTTAAGTAGCTTTGAAAACCTGCCAACACATGCCGAGTTCAAGGACAAATTAAAAGCAAAATAAAACTTAAATCATAGAAATAGCCTTAGGTATATAAATGTGCATCTGGCAAATACCTCCTAGCAGTTTTACACAGAACATGATTTTATCACTACAGTCTCAAGCTGGGTAAAAATTAATAAATATAATAGGTAACACAGTAACATCTCATTGTGTTTAGTCTTGCAAAACCACAGCTTCATTATTTTCCCCATGAGAGACCTTCCGTTTCCCCCGCTTATGCTAGCACCATGGACCTCATTTATCATGCAGTGATGAGACGCTTACTCTGGTAACATAGGGTTCATTAGGATGGTATTTCTTTGGGATGAGAAGAAGCTGCATACGATCCCACAGCTGAATACCATTTAATGACGTGATTCCCATGTAGAGGAAGATCCCAAACAAAGCTGCCATGGGAATCATCTTTAGGATGGGCTCCATGAGAACTGACAGACCTTGATACAAGCATACATTCAGATAAATGATAAAGGATAGTGTACACACTTCAGTTTAAATGCAAAGTAAAAGTCTAGCAATGCTTTTGTAGTCAAGACTGGGTGATTAGACAGCACCTACCAACAAGTAAGGCCACCACAATGCCGCTTATTCTCTGCTCCATCACTTTCTCTATCACCGGTTTTGGTCCTTTGCTCATGACAGTGAGAGCGTTGGCATGTGTGACAGACCGCACTGTGGCAGCACTGAGCCACGGCACGCCGAATATTGCACTGAGGCCTCCCATGCCAACTAAAACCAGCAAGTCAAAGTGAAACCCGGAGCCTTTGACCATCTTCCTCTCAGGTTTACTCACTATCAGACTGTTTAGAGCCATAAAGAAGGGAGACGCTCATTAAAGTCATGAATTGTCACCCTTTCTAAGGTTCACGTCAGCTCATAAGAGCTATGATGACTCACGTTGTGATCTGAGACTCCAGAAAGATGAGAATAAAGACAAGCACGGCTGGGATGCAGGAAGCAAACATCAGCCACACAGGGAAAGGCTTGTGCTCTCCCAAAGGATTGATGAGCCAGCCTCTTTTTTCCGGATTGGACACCATCAGACCTTTGGGAACGATTAGTTTCTGTAAAGAAAACAACCCCAACACTTTTCAATCCAAAGCGTTAGGGGATAGAAATTTGTCTTCAAGCAACAGTCAGATGCCCAAATTGCAATTTCTATGCATTTAAAATTAAATCTGTTACACAGAAACGTGTATAAAAAAGTGACTGGGTCTAGCTGCTTTCTAAATCCACTTTAAATTTTCCATGTAATTTTGTTACATAAGTACAATGTAAATGTTAAATTTAATGGGATCTGGTCAAATTAAATTTGGTTATTTGGTAAACATTCAGTTTATACCAAGCATATGTTCCTTAAAGATGAATTATTTGAACAAAATAAACCTTTGATTTTCATATATTTAGTTGCATTTTAGTTTAAATTATTGCTTCATATTTATGAGTGTGTCTTTGTAGTTTAGAGTCACACGCTAACCTGAGTGTACGTATCCTGAACGTTGTAGTCCACAAGAGTCATGAGGACAATGGCAATAGGAACACCGAAGTCACCGATCAAACGCCTGACCTGTTAAACACACATCAGTTACCCACATCAAATTTACCATTTGAATTTAATTTCATTTAATTTGGTTTATTTTAATCTTATTATTTTAAAGTAAAGGTGACCTCATAAATGGAGTGAAACCTTCTGGGCATGAGCTCACCTTTCCAGGAAGGAATGTCCCATTCTTGAACTGACGCAGGAAGTAAGCAATAAAGAAACAGCCCATCATGAGGCACATAGAGAGCAGGGCTGTGTTGGGGTAAGGTGGCTCGATGGTGTTGACAATTAGAGTTTTGTTGCCAGTAGCATTGTCATACGTGACAATCTCTTCGACCTTTGGGTGCCAGGGATACTCAGCACTTGTATTCACGTGTTCGTAATTTAGAATCAGTGGGTGTGCCTTGAAGATCTAAAGAAAAGTTAGAAGAGCATAGGTGAAGACGGCGGCTTATGTTCAACAATTAAATCACACATGAGAAATGTTTCAGATTTTATTAAGACATGTGATATACACTTATTAGCCACAATAAATAAAACCACTGAAAGATCAGTTGAACAGCACTGCACCAATGATGCAAAAAGTCACGCGTTAAATCCAGTACACTAGGCGTTAAAGGGTTAAATCACTCCCTGATGGCAGTGCTCTCCTTAAGCAGGAAAATGGCCTTGCACCCTACGTTAATTGTTCAGGAAAGAGTGACAAAGAGTGCAGGGCCTTGCACTTTTTTTTCAAGGCCTTTTATTTGACCTCCTCCAAGCTCCTCACATCACATTCTGATTGAGGATATGCACCAAGGCTACAACCAATAAGACCCAAAGGACCTGATGCCAACCACCCAGTGCCAGACACCATAGGGCCCCCAGAGGTCTTGTTTCTTTGCCCCGGTAGGTCAGAGCTGTTTTTGTGAAACGAGAGTAACTTGTGCAATATTTGGCTTGAAGTTTTAAAGTTGTGGCTGATTTGTGTGTGCGTGTGTGTGTGTGTGTGTGTGTGTGTGTGTGTGTGTGTGTGTGTGTGTGTGTGTGTGTGTGTGTAATGAAAA
>VVHJ01023617.1:0-10025 GCA_015107715.1 Tylochromis polylepis
TAATCCACTGTCTGCCAATGTCCTGTTGCCAGACACCAAAGGACACATGGTCCTGTGTCCACATGGTGCCCATATCCTGCAAAAGCACCTGTTTTGGTGGCATGGGTAGAACTACCTCATATCATCCAGGTGTTTTTTATGCTGTGACTCATTAGTGTATGTACAGATGCAGTGGCTAATGTGCTATTAGTGGAAAAAGTATCTCTTCGTAATTCACATGTGTATACTTTAATTCATGCTGGTACTGCAGTGTTAAACATCACTGAACTGCACTCAGAGAAGCTCTGATGCTGTTTGACTTCCATAACTGTAAATCAGCTGGAGGTTGACTTGGTAGATTTTCCCACGCCCTTGGGCTTGTAGATAAGCAGCGGCTCTAATGCAGCATGCAGCCAGCACTAAAGATCAATGTGTAGTAATAAAACATACCAAAGAGCTTCAACATCCATTTCATAATCTCCTAATCAGCTCAAAATCAAAAGCATGCTGTGAAAATCCAACAAGACTATGAATATGCTTGCGATCGAGATTATTTTGCTTATCTTGTACTAAATAAATTCACAAAGCAAAGGAGCAAAAGGAGATCTGAGAGCTGAGTTTCGGTCATTGCTGTGCAAACTACAATTGCAATCTTTTTTACAATGGGGGCAGTTCAGGTGGAGCCAAGCTTTGCACTTGTTGCTTTAGCCCAGAATTTCTATAAATCAGTTAATACTATGAAAATGTGTGGGTTGGTGTGCTTGCATAGTCAAAATCAACAACACACTTATTAAAGAAACAATTCCACGTTGCTGGTGTCAGATTTTGTTATCTTTGGGTCAGATACACGTTCGGTACATGACTTCATTTTCTTAGATAAGAGAAAGTCAAGTACTCCCTGATGGGGTTCATAAACTGTTAAAGGATAACTTTGGTGGCATCGCTTGTTTTTCTCTTCTCGTGCAGTTTAGTGTGTTTTCCAGCTTTCAAGCAAGTTATACATTAAATTGTTTCTCTTAAAGAGCCAGAAAATATGTGCCAAATAAAAGCTCTGTATGATTTTCTTAATTTTACTTTCTGGAGACATTTGTTTTATTGTTTTGGGGGTTTTTTTGTTTTGTTTTCCTACACCACCACGGTTGATTTTATTAATAATTGGACAAACTATCATAGTTTTAAATATAAGCCTTGCTTTTAATAACTGAGTTCACTTTTACAGTCAATGACCTCCTGAAATGTAGACGCCATGATGCTCTGCCAGTCTTTTACTGCAAACATGTTCAGCTGCTGCTGTGTTTGTGGGTCTTTGTCTTCAGTAAATGAAAAGCATGATCTGTTGAGCTGACATCAGGTGACTGTGTTGGCCTCTGAAGAATATCCCATTTCTTTGCCTTGAGAAACTCTTGGGTTGCTTTTCCAGTTTGCTTTGAGTCATTAAGCATTAAGCATTTGCTCTGTCCAATCAGTTTTAAGATAAGATAAGATAAGATAAGATAGACTTTATTAATCTCACGAATGAGAAACTCGGTGTTGCAACAGCTCAAGTTACAGGTGGTACAAAGGGGGTAGAAAAAGGTGCACAATCTTCAAGAGTAGGCACAATATACAATATAAAAATACCATAATTATAATAAAAGATAAAAATATTAAGTGTCAGGAAGACACGGAGTGCAAGGTAAAAAGTGCAAGTACTATTTCAAGTGCCAGTACTACTTCAAGTGCAAGTACTACTTCATTTTGGAGCGTTTGTCTGAATCTGAGCAGTGAGTATAACCCTGTACACTTCATCTTGCTACTTCTTTGCGGATTCACATCAATAAACACTAGTGACCCAGTTCCACTGGCAGCTATACATACCTATACCGCAACACTGCTACCATCGTGGCTGACAGATGGTGTGTTACACTTCGTCTCATGAGCTGTTTCATTTCTCATACTTTTCTCTGCCCGTCATTCTGGTACAAGTTCATCTTGGTTTAGTTTGATATTTTCAGAACTATTCAGGCTCTGTTAGATGTTTTCTGACAAAGTACAATCTGTCCTTCTTGATCTTGAGGGTTTCCATTGATAAAGGTGTTTCTTGATTGTAGTCTTTGACCCTGATATTCCGACCTAGTCACGAGTGTTCTTGACTTGTTTAGATATTGTGAAGGAATTTTTCTTAACCAAGGAAAGAATTTTATTTCAATTTAGTTGTGGTCTTTCAGGCCTTTTGGTGTTGTTGATCTGGCCAATGCATTTATTCTTCTCAAGAATGTACCACATTGCAGATATGGCCAGAGTTTGCTATCTCTCTGATATGTTTATTTGAGTTTTTCGGTCTTTGGGCCTCATACTGCCTTCCCGTGAAAAGATATGAAAAGCAAGTTTATCACTTGGCATCATTTCCACATCTTTTGTTTCCCTTAATTTGCCACAAAATAAAAGGGGCCAGGTCACACCGGGTCAAGAAATTGTTTGTCAGTCAATTGCCCAATTATTTCTAAACCTCAAAAATGGGGGAGTGTGTATAAAAATGTCTGTCATTCCCAAACAGATACTAAAATACTTTTGTTAAACCCCATGAGCAAAAGCTTTAATCACATCTTGACTGCTTAATTTAAAATCAACTGTGGTGGTGTACAGAAGCAAAATTACAAAACCGTGTCATCATCCAAAAACACATAGACCTAACTGTACATGTAAAGGATTTTTTTTCACTCTTTTGTGTGTTTATGTATATTACAAGATGGCTACAGACTGGTAGAGCAGCATGTGAAATTAAAGAAACAGACAGAGATAGAAGAAAATTACAGAGATTCGGAGATGTAATATGGCCAACTGAGTAACTCAGACAGAGGGCTGACTGATGGACAGAACAGAAAATAAGACAGAAAAACAGAAACTAGATGAAACAGTTCCAGCAGAGTGAGATTTACAGAAAAAAAGGGAGTGTCTTAGAAGTGGCAGCCAGAAAGAAAATGACAGTACCAGGAGAAGGTGAATGGCTATTCTTTGAGGTGCGCTGATCATGTGGAGAGGTCATTATGACCAAAGGAGAATAGACAGGCAGAAAAACCGATTGGTCTCTCTCATCTTTGTCTCTGTTTTCCTTATCTCGATGTGTGTGTCTGTGTGTATGTATGTGTGTCTTTATCTGCACTCCACTCTGAACAAGGTTTTCAGGGACACTTGGCAGGTTGCAGGGCATGGTGCTGAATTTCAGTCAGCATCATCTTAGTTAATACACAAGAACTGTGGGTAAAAATCGAGCAAATCCTCCAACCAGAATTCAATTTCTACTGCTCACGCCTTGTTTGTTCACATTTACAGTTCTGAAGGGAAAAAAAAGACAGAAGGTTTAAGCAATAGATGAGCCAGGTGAAGAAGGTAGAGGTCGTTATGGCAGAGACAGAGAGCGGACTGAGACGGGGAGAGGGAGAGAGAGAAGAAAATGATGAAAAAAGATGGAGGAATGATTTGTCAAAGTAGTGGGTTTGAGAAGATGAAAGAGCAGTAAGAGAAGGAGAGGGGAAAGCCACAGAAGAATCGGGAGGAGGGGGTGAAATGCAGAGAGAGGCGTGTATACCATCACACACAGGCAAACTTCCCTTTAAAACAGCTGCCATCAAAGAACAATCTGATGAGGAAAGTGTTTTGCTCTTTCCCATTCCTCGCTGGCTGTGTCCCTGTCATCATGCCTTCCTCCTCATCAACTTCACACCATCTTGATGCCTGTTTGCTTCTTCCTCTTCTCATCCTGTGTCTGTTTTGGTCTGTCTGTCTTCATCATTTTCTTTCAGCCTGTCTCACCCCCTCTCCCAGCGGAGCATTTGTTTGTTTGCATCGCAAATATTCTAAATGAAAGGGTGTTGTTTTATTCGGCAGGTCGAGATTGCTCGTGGGCATGCTGAGTGTCTGCACTGTGCGCGCCTTCGTTTCCATGTGTGTCTATACGTGCACACGTGCACGTGAGCTACAGCAGTGCATGGCAAGGTGGTAATGAATTCCTCAGCGAAGCAGCGACACACAACAGCTTGAAGATCAATTTTTAATAAGAACTCTGCAGTTCACAAGCAGCGCAAAAAACTCTGTTTGTGTGTGTGTGTGTGTGTGTGTGTGTGTGTGTGTGTATTTGATAAGAGCTCTGCAGTTGGCTTGTAGAGCAATAAACATATTGTAATCAGTGGCCTCTGACCAAAGAAACTTAATCCCTGTGTCTGAATCTGTGCGTGTGTGTGTGTGTGTGTGCGCATGTGTATTTACTAAGATAAGGGGATCCGCTTACTGCTTCATGTTTTTGTGCTATATGAGTCAAATTTTTGAAAACAGAAACTGTTCATTACCAAAAAGTAAGTGCAGTCATTGGTTTGAGAGTGAAGAAAAAGTTTCTGCAAGTGAGCCAGCTCCATGGTGGCCCTGAGTTCCTGAAACACAGCAACTAAAAACACAGCAACAAAGAAAAACAACCACAGGCAGTATGAAAAATGGACGTAGCTACAGCTGACATCATCCAAAGTACTTAAAGCCTTTTAGAGCCTTGAGATGAGAATTTCCTTCTCCATCTTGGTTGCAAAAAAAAAGAAAACTGTGGCACGAACCTTTATTCTCACTGGCCAATGGGCGTGCCGTTTCACACCACAACACCATATATGCAAGGTTTACAAAATAGACTTGATTTCTTATTCAATATGAAATGAAAAATGATTGTCTGAGACAATAAACTCAGCAGGAAAGTCTTTGGATAGATCAAGTCAGGAAACTGTTTTCATGTAGATTTCAATGGGACCACAACTACAACTATCGCCATCTGGTGGCCTTCAAATAGTATGCCGTTTTAAGGCAGTTCCGCTTAATTTTTCTGACATGGAAGCTACGTCCATGTTTTAAAGTATGAGAACAACGAGTCTCTGTCTTTAAAACTCAGTGTCCTGAATTTCACACTGAGTTTTAAAGACAGAAGACAAGTTTGATATTGCAAACCATTATTTTCTAACCAGAACCACTAGACAAAGATATAGAAACCAGTCACAACCAGCTCTGCTACAGCAGTTCAATGCAGGGTATGCTCTGATATATTAAAATATCACGTGCAAGTGCCATTTTTTCTCCAGAACACCTAACAGCAGCTAAGAGTAGTCTTCCACAGCAAGTCACCTATAATAAGTTATCAGAACCGGTGTAATGACCTCCTACTAGAAAGAGAGAGTTAACATTCAAAGCACCTCCCTGAGGTGTAAGTATGAGCACTGATCTAACCAGGTGACTGCAGGGGAGGCCATTCATATTCAAGTCTTACACAGAACCTTTGTTTCTATCCATAATTCATGAGAGAGTTCCTCCTACATGCCTCATCCTGGCCTCCTGGTCTAACCTTCTCCGCCTCCTACACTGTATCATACCCAAACTAGCAGTAAAAGCAGTTATTCAGTGAACATTATACTGTAGGGAATGGAAGTGGGTAATGCGATAGGGGAGGGAGGAAGGGAAAGGCGTTCAAGGATATTAAATATGGAGCCCCATTTTGAGGTGTTCAACTCATGAATCACCCCGAGCAAAGGGAGCAAAAGAGGGATGACCCTGATTCATTTGTCTGTTTTCCTCTCCTTCTCATTTTTTTCTCTCCCTCTTTCTAGAAACAGATGCAAACTATCGTTTCTTTCAGTTCACACACAATTCGGCTCTCTCACACTTTTACCACCTCTTGTCTAATTATCTTTTATTCTCACAAAGACTGAGCAATGTCGACCTTGGCTACAAACAGCATGACAGTCTGCTGGGAGCCTTTTGACCTTATCATCTTCATGTTCTGTTATGAGGGCATGACATGTGTGCAAATGGACAGTTGTCCTTGAAAAAGCAGACCGGCAAAGGTATTTTCCAAAGGTGTTCAACGCCTTGGGGGGGGAAAAAAAAAAAACACACACATCATGAGCATTGGGCTTTGTATCATCCACATCAGAAGACTCATTACTTTGTTTGCATGCGTATCAGCTTTTAGGCGTGAACACTGCAACCACAAACACTTCATCAAGTAGGCAGAAAAATACACCAAGGCTCCTTCATCAAGTCCCAATGGATGATGAAGAACACTGATGGTCACTTTATGCAGAAAAAGATCAGTATTAAGCTATCAGAAAAAGCACATCACACAAATAAATGCAGGGAGGGCACTCTGATGCACAGCTAATCACGTAGAGCAGCAAGGATAATTGGCCAACATTGATTGTGCTTATCTGGCCCGCCGTATACTCAGCTACAAAATGTAATGCGTGTGTGTATTACTTGTGAGGACATGTTTGCACAGTTTAAACTCAAACTGAGGACTTAAGCTGCCTCTTGCCTCTACTTTTAGTTTGAATATATGGTTTGAGATTCGCTGTAAGGATAAGGAATGAATGCAAGTAGTATGAAATCAGAAATTGTGCATGTGAAAATCATGCTACATATGGTCTGTCGTTTACTTGCCAGCTCTCTATGAGAAAGTTGCTGGAACATCCAGCAGAGAACTCCGGGCAGGTGAATTCACCTGGCATAGTAAGCAAGAGCTAATTTCTATTTGTTATATGTTATATTGTCATTATATGAGAGACTATGCACATTCAGTTGATTGAAGAAAAAAAGACAGATTCCAAGCAAACATTTGAAAAATTTCAAATGGTCTCGAGAAATTCCTTTTGAGTGCTTTGATACCTGCTTTGTAGAATTTTCTTTTTTTCTTTTTTTGTCCAATCAACTGGACAAGCCTATGTTTCTCAACTCAAAAACGTCATCAAGCTCTGGAATTGTCACCAGCTGACAATTAATGCCCTGCCTTAAAATCCAAACAAGTCAATTGTGTCCTACGGCTAACCAAGTAAAAGGTGTATTTTCTGCACATTGCCACCACCACTGTTTAATTTCTGTTTTGTTCTTTTTCATGAAATAAAGACTTGCAGTGCATAACTGTAAACAATGGCTCATTTTCTGCAGGAGTTTGGCTTAGCTGTACACCGAAAACACAACTGCATAAACACAGTAACCTTGGGGGTTTCGTTTATGAATCCAAACAAATGGCAAGGGACATTTTTCAGATGCATTTTAGCGGGTTGTTGCTAAGGCTAGGAGTCAAGGGGTGAAGTGAATTAGCAAAATCTTTATGGATGTAAGCAAAAGAGCTGTGAAATGTCATGACTTAAACATGAACTAAGAGTGTGATAACAGTGTGTGTGCATTTTGGTGTATGAGAAGCTATTTCAGCGCTTTTCATTTTGAGCTGAGAAAGAAAGCCATTACCCATTACAGCAAACTTCCCCTAAGAGATCTGTCTCCATATCTTACTTCCTAACTGGGTCAGTAGTAGTAGAGTAGTTGGAACCTCTATTGCTGGTACCAAATGTAAACACAGAAGCAACACATATCTCTCTTGGCCAAAACAACCTGCGTCATTCTCTCTAATTCAGTGGTAAAAGCAAGAAAATGCTTCAGGCCTATGAGTTAACTCTAATCTAACAGAGAACCGTCTGCATTCGACTGAAAAAAAAAAGCGTTGTGTAATTATCTTAAGCTGTGGATAAGAGGAAGCCCCTCTCTAACTACCGAGTGCTTTCCTGCCCCCTCACAAGGAGGAGCTTAACAAGGTGAGTGGTATAACTTCACCATTATGCCATAACTGTGCTGCTAAATATATCTTAAGTACCTAAAGACATCAGGTTAAGAACCTCCAGTGGGACTATTATATGCAGACTGGGGTAGCTAGAGTATAGACCATGACTAAATTACACAAAATAAATCATTAATAGCAAGTACAGTTGGGGTGTGACTCTTAATTTAACCCTTTAATGCCTCTCTAGAATAAAAATAGTGTGAACCCAGGAAAAACACATCTTTTCAGATCAAGGAGGGATCTGAAAACGGGAGAAAGCCAGAGTTAGAAATAACAAAGAAGCAGTATCAAAATGGAATGGAAAATGGAAAATGACAGGAACAAACAAATGCGCCTACATGTCACAATGATGAGAAGTGAGAGCGCAGTTACTGAAAGAGGGCAGGCTGGAGAGACAAGATGGCCACGGAGAGAGCGCAGCCGGGTGAGTGGGGAAGCCAGGTGTATTAGTCATGAGAAGTGGAGGGTGCAGGGTGAAGTTCTTCTGGGAATTCAAATATGATTCCACAAATCAGGAGAGTGACTGAAATATCACAGGAAAAAAACAAGGTTAGAACTAGAAACAGAGGCGTTAAGGCAAACACTAGAGTGATCTAATGTTACCAGGAAGGCTGCAACAACGATCTGGCGAAGAACTGCCACTCTTACTGATTCAATTTTATTTGTATACCGCCAAATCAAAACAACAGTTGCCTCAAGGCGCTTTGCATTGTAAGGTACGCACCCGACAATAATACAAAGAAAACAGAGAAAACTCCAACAATCATATGACCCCCTATGAACTTTGGCGACAGAGGGAAGGAAAAACTTCCTTTTAACAGGAAGAAGCCTCTAGCAGAACCAGGCTGTGGAAGGGCCAGCCATCTGCCGCGACCGGCTGGAGGTGAGTGGCTCTGCTTCCCATTCTACTTTGAAATACTCTAGGATAATTACAGTAGTCCAGCCTAAAAGTAATAAATGCATTAACTAGTTTTTCAGCGTCACTCTGAGAGAGGATGTTTCTAAATTTGAAGATATTGCACAAATGGAAGAAAGCATTCCTACATAGTTGTTTAATACGTGCACTGAAGGACATATCCTGGTCAAAAATGACTCCAAGGTTCCTCATAGTGTTACTCTAGGCCAGGGTAATGCCATCCAGAGTAAGAATTTGTCTAGATACTGCATTTCTATTTCTAAAAGCACACGGCATGATGAGGGAGATCAGGCACAGCTGAGTGAAACACCTCAGCCGGGCAGCTCCACCCCAAGCACACCTGCTCCCAGACAAAAACGAAAAGGGAAAAACAACAGAACCAGCTTCAGTCTGCCCTGACCCTCACCCGCTCTGAAGGTCATCTATGAATGCCAATCCTTTTTCACTCATTTTCAGTCCAGTCCCTGCACCCGACCGTTTTTGGCTAAATGTTTATTAAGCCACTTCACACTGACCTATGAATCATTCAAGGACCAAAAAAGATGCCTAACTCGAGGGATAAACCAGTGTCGTGTCTATAATTTTAAATTGTATCTTTGGCACTTTGTTACTAAAAGCCCGTCATAAAAACAGATCATTTGTTTTCATTTCTTTAGTTGAATCTATGAAAAATGCCAAAGATAACAGTTTGACAGGCATAAAATTGCATTTGCACCAATAAGGTGATTCCCAAAAAGTTACTAGCCGAGAAGTTGTCATTGAACTTATGTTTGTGCCCTTAAAAATTCAAGGAAACTTGACAAAGCCATCTAAACAAAAAAAAACCTATCTACAGCAGATGAACAGGATTTTGAAATAGGGGGGCAGAAATTCAGATAAATTTGAAAACGGCGTTTTCGTCTAAAAATGCTCCGCATCCGCACTATCATTTTCAATCGTTTCCGAAGAGTTGTTCATCCACGCTGAAAACGCTTATGTTCCTGTACCGCGCATGCGTGAAACGTAAGACGATTCGACCTGCGTCATTTCCGTCTGCCGTTTATTTACTTATTTACTTTACATTCCGTCTTCTTTGAAGAAAAGCTATCTGGAGCATGTACAAACTGATATTAATCTTTAATAGGGCCGTCAAAACTGAGAGCAAACAAAACAACTGCTGTACAATTCCGTCCGCCATCTTAGTTGAATTGGTCACATGACTGCATCACATGACTAAAATGCGTCAACGTTTCCGTAAGCCTCCGTTTGTGCAGTCCACACTGCGACGCGAAAACGGCGTTTTCCAAAATCTCCACTTTTGCCGGAGTTTTTAGAAAGAATCGTTTTCAGAGGCGACATCTCCGTTTGTGTGTAAATGAAAGGCGCAAACGAAGGGGAAAGTATACGTTTTTAAGGGAAAACGTAGATGTGGAAACGGGGCCTGAGACCCTGGAACTGGACGATAAACCGGACACGTGGAAGACTGCACTTCTTGCCTTCACAGGACCTCGGGCCTTAGAAGCGTTC